>OY735252.1:9182315-9221072 GCA_963457715.1 Argyresthia albistria | reverse complement strand
CTGTCAGACCGAGCCAGTGGAAAATGATGCTAAATATTGATGGTAAGTTGAATATATTTACTTTGGAATCTACTATGTAATAACCTCATGCTTTCTTCTTCTTCTGGATGCTTATTCAATCCTGTTCATTCAGCTTGGTATGTTTCTTACATGCATTGTTTCTTTCAGTTTCGGCAACTGCCTTCTATAAGGCCCAACCAGTTATAGAGTTCATGTGTGAGGTCCTTGACATTAGGGACATCAATGATCAGAGAAAACCGCTCACAGATTCTCAAAGAGTAAAATTCACAAAAGAAATCAAGGGTCTTAAAATTGAAATCACACATTGTGGAACAATGAAACGGAAGTACAGAGTGTGCAATGTGACAAGAAGACCAGCGCAGATGCAATCGTAAGTGACTCATGCCTAACATTTATAATTATGTTTAATGATTTCAATCAAAGTAATTTAGTGTCTATTATGTAAAGTGGCAGGCAGGGCTTCTATTAAATAACTTTGCTAAATTAGTAATTCAAATCAATTCAAAATATTTATTTCAGATAGCATACATGATCGTCTTAGCATATACATATCCATAGGTATTATTTTCTAATTAGAAAAGTCTTAAATTAAATTAAATATCTACATATTTCAATTTGGGTTTCCTAATGACCTAATTTACCATCTCTCTAAGTCTTGGAAGAATCTAATAACAACATTTTACATAACTATCTACCTCTATTCCTTCCAGTTTCCCTCTACAGTTAGAAAACGGCCAAACAGTAGAATGCACTGTCGCGAAATACTTCCTCGACAAATACAAGATGAAGCTGCGATACCCACATCTGCCTTGTCTGCAAGTGGGACAGGAGCACAAGCACACCTACCTGCCTCTCGAGGTGTGCAACATCGTGCCCGGTCAGAGATGCATCAAGAAACTGACAGACATGCAGACGTCCACCATGATCAAGGCGACCGCTCGTTCTGCTCCTGACAGGTAAGATCAGAAGATACGTGGAATGTATACCTTGCCATCCATGGCCTAATAGAACCGCATTTTATTTAGATTGATCTATTAGGTAAATACAAACCATGCTTGATTGATGTGAAGACTCAAAAACACATTGAATAAATAAAATAATATGATTGATTAGTAATAAGGATTAGTTATACAAGAAACTGATTAGTCATACAAGATATAAATATATCGTAAGCAAATTATAATGTAGGTGCACATGTACGTAGGTAGCTAAAGATGGACTCAGCTAACTACAGAACAATAAAATTTGTAAGAATGTAGAAAACCTTGATCTGTAGTCAGGACTTACTTAGAATCAGGTCCGGAATTCCCGATTTGTGAGTCCAGCCTAAATGTTAATGAATGACGCTGTAAACGTAACGATAATGGGCATTGGCTACGCTATATCATAGTACTCCAATGTGATATTAATGAAGGGTGACGTCATTTTACGCCTAGTTTGTATTTGGTATTGGTTTGTATACTTGTAGATTATTTAACAAGTCAGAGAGCAAATGCTCTAGTACCTACACATTTTTCATTATATTGCTATGTCTCTTCTTCAAGCTATGTCATCGGACCTAACAATAATGCACATTCAACAGAGAGCGTGAGATCAACAATCTAGTCCGACGGGCGAACTTCAACACAGATCTGTATGTGAAAGAGTTCGGCCTCACGATCTCTAACAACATGATGGAGGTGCGAGGCCGAGTGCTCCCTCCGCCGAAGCTTCAGTACGGAGGACGAGTGTCCTCCCTGGGCGGACAGGTAAACGTCTTGAACCCTAAAATTTACCTTATTGCTGGTTTTAATAAAGTAGCACAGTCTATTTTGTTGAATCCCTCAATGAAGTAAGTTTTAGGGTATGTGATGTTCTACATTGTTCCTCTTACCATTTTCGTTTTTGTTGGCCCTCTCGCATGCTTATATTGCTGTTCATTTTAGCTCTTTCGTCGGCCTTTACCGACCGATCAAAGAGCGACAATGAACAGTACTACATGATACCCTTGAATAGAGTTTGTAACTTGTGCCAGTCAGTTGAGTTATGAGTGGGCTGATTTAGATAGTTTTTGGTGCCTGTTTTATTGAAAGGAACTAATTATTTGGTTGTAGTTTGAACCTTAACGTAAAACCAACCCTAGTTTTTGATCTCTTTGCCGAGTTGCAGTACCTAATTATACAGTACACCTACCTGTAGCGAACTTGAAATAATTGCTTTTTACTCCATATAGTAGTAGAGGTATAAGAGCTGCTACATGTCGGGCACCGGTCTCAATCAAACTTATCTGGCAACAATTTGTTTGTAAATAATAATACAACAACTGTTCCATTCTGTAATTATTCTTTCAGACATTGCTTAAAGAAGTAGATGGGACCGGCACGCACTTCACGGCTCCGCACATCTCGAAATTATATGTAAACGACTTTTTTTACAAGGAAAGACCTGCCGCGCTTGTACGGACCGGCCGCACCAAAATTATACAACTTGGCCATAACACCACGACCATACATACACCTCTAGGTCTTCTGATCGAATGTCGCAACTTCAAATTGCATTATGGTCAAGATCACAAACACTACACCAATCGGCCCGACCGCGAGCTGGTCCGTTCAAATGTGTCCCGTCTTTAACCAGACCCTTCAACCTTAACTCACAACTTGTACATATTTCCATTTGCCCTCCAGCAAGCGCTGCCCAACCAGGGCGTGTGGGACATGCGGGGCAAGCAGTTCTTCATGGGCGTCGAGATCCGCGTGTGGGCCATCGCCTGCTTCGCGCCGCAGCGGAATGTTCGAGAAGACGCCTTGAAGTAAGCTCGCGCTATTTTCCATTCATTCTTTATATTCACATTTTTCGCTTGAAATATCCCTTCCAAAGCTTATGATGTCATTTTGCTTAATCTGCGACGTATATATTTTCTAAACATCTGTGGCTTTTCTTCTGAAATATTCCGGCTGATTATGACTTAACCAAGCTTCTGCTGTGGCATTTTCTTGGAAATAAATTGTATCATCGAATGTGCTTGAACACTTATATGTATTAGTCAGTTGAATCATTTTGGTCAAGGGTTAATGACACCGTGCGTGCCGTTCCAGAAACTTCACCCAGCAGCTTCAGAAGATCTCGAACGACGCGGGGATGCCCATCATAGGACAGCCTTGCTTCTGCAAGTACGCCACAGGGCCCGACCAGGTCGAACCTATGTTCAAATACCTCAAATCCACCTTCGTACAGTTGCAGCTGGTAGTTGTGGTACTGCCGGGGAAGACTCCGGTGTATGGTATGTTCTGTTCGGTACAATTTCGGGTTTTTAGGGTCTCATGTCTCTGGCAATTGTTAATTATGAATCTCTCAAGTCAGCACGTTCACTGGACTGATACTTTGTTTAGCATTATTTTTTGTATCGCTTCAAACGGCTCTTTGTAAAGTCGAGTGACAGTGCTAACTTCTTAACAAGCTTCTCTCATTTGGTCCAATTTACATAACATCGAACATCCTCTCTCATAGCCTTGTATTAAATTGGTGCGCGGTAAGTCAATTTTCACGTTTACATGCGCGTTTAAATCATTACATATAAATGTCACCATATCTCATGAATATAAAGAAGTTTTCGCATGTCGTAAACACGAAACGGGCTTTCCGCGACCAGGCTTCCCATCAACTTCTGACAAAGATCTTGAAACAGTCCGAAAATGCTTTGAATGCATTTGGTGGGTATCATTGCAATATTAGCATAAAGATAAATTGTTATATGAAATTTCCGTATTCAGTAGTGCCATTTGCATTCTCGGCTTCGTAGGTCTGATTACCTCCCAATAACCCCTGTGGTGCATGTTCAATTGGAGCTAATTTGTAATAAAAAATGGCGCAACTAAGCAATAATAATGCTGATTTCAAAATGTTATAAACTCTTAAAAACCTCGACCTCCATTTGAGCAAGCACTTCTAACTAGTTCATCGTTTGATAGTATTTTTGACACGTTTTCTACTAAATTGAATTTCTGAAATAAATATTATAATATAATAATTAACTATTTATCAAGGTTCAAACGAGAATTGTGTTACAAAGATTATCACGTGAACCGATTGTTTAGACGAGAAGCTATGATCCCCTCTCCCCCCTTTCACCGTACATGTGATACATGTACATTCTGTGTTGTCAAGAGACGTTACCTTCCTCCCTAACCAGCCGAGGTGAAGCGGGTGGGCGACACGGTACTGGGCATGGCCACGCAGTGCGTGCAAGCCAAGAATGTGAACAAAACGTCGCCTCAGACGCTCAGCAACCTCTGTCTCAAGATCAACGTGAAGCTGGGCGGAATCAACTCGATTCTGGTGCCCTCGCTCCGGCCCAAGGTGTTCAACGAGCCGGTGATCTTCCTGGGCGTGGACGTGACGCACCCGCCGGCCGGCGACAACAAGAAGCCCTCCATCGCGGCCGTCGTGGGCTCCATGGACGCGCACCCCTCGCGCTACGCCGCCACGGTGCGAGTGCAGCAACACAGGTAATTACGCACCGCCTCTTACATGCTCTTGCATTTTTTGTGTTATTCGAAGGTTTGTTTGTTATAGTGTTACTGTACAAAAACAATGTCCTATAAAAATCCAATTCAGGCTACTCGCAATACTGAATTTTATAGACATTGTTGTTTGTCCTGAATTGTTACAATATATCCCCAAAGTTTGTTTCCTTCTTCTTTAGTGCTCCCCCCGTTGGAGCTAGTCTCCATTACCACAAGTAAGTTGACATTCACTTATCTTTTTTGGTTTGTTATTGATCTTTGAATCACTGTATTTACTCACTTGCATTTTTCTTTATAGGCAAGAGATTGTCCAGGAGATGAGCAGTATGGTCCAGGAACTGTTGATAATGTTCTACAAGAGCACGGGAGGGTTCAAGCCTCACCGGATCATTATGTACCGGGACGGCATTTCTGAGGGCCAGTTCATACACGTGCTGCAACACGAACTCACTGCCGTCCGGGAAGCTTGCATCAAGGTGAGACCAGTTACTCACATAGATTCAAACACTATGATCATAGGTATATTTCATTAAATTTCCCTTCGACTTACCCTTTCAGCTGGAGGCGGAATACAAGCCAGGCATCACGTTCATAGTGGTGCAGAAGCGTCACCACACGCGCTTGTTCTGTGCCGACAAGAAGGAGCAGTCCGGCAAGTCGGGCAACATCCCCGCCGGCACCACGGTCGACCTGGGTATCACACACCCCACTGAATTCGACTTCTACCTGTGCAGCCACCAGGGCATCCAGGTGAGTTCTGAATTCTGACACAACGTCATCAGCCTGTTCCGGAACTCACTCTTGTACACATCTCTCAAGTTGGTTTTGTTCTTTAGTTCTGTGTCTTCTACGGTTCTGTACACCCCACTGATCTTTGGCCCCCTCTTGGCTATTAAAATGACCCTATCCATCTCCATTCGGATTCGCGATACGAGTGCAATCGATGTGGCAAGACATGCCGTGCCGCAATAGGGCTGTATAGCAATCAAAGACAATGTGGGGTACAACTAACACAAGCGCTGCAACAATCATCTCCACAGATGTTGTGGCCAGTGATGATCCATCTCCATCACCGCTCATGCTCTAAGGTCAGGATATCGAGAAGTTATTACGGGTGAAGTACAACATGGATGGACAACATAATCAAACCAGAGAAGTCAAGACGGCGTCGATTGATCGCAATATTATCGCGCCGTCCACGGTTCATTTAGTACGCGACTAACTATACTCCTTCCTATCATGTCATGCATGATCTCATCCCTGTATGTACAGTAACTATCGAAAGTGGCTCGATCCTGCAACAGATCGTGTCCAAGTGAATGCAGGCTCGAAAACTTTGAGGAATCCTACTACCAACTCTTAGAGCAGGACCTAAAATGTACTGCCCTTCATTGTCGTATATATTTTGGTACGAAAAAGCGGAACTGTTTAGGTCCTGCTTTAAGAGTTGGTAGTAACCCTCCAGGTCAGTTGGAACGATGAAAACCGTTTGTCCCCCAGGGCACCTCCCGGCCGTCGCACTACCACGTGCTCTGGGATGACAACCACTTCGGCTCGGACGAGCTGCAGTGCCTCACGTACCAGCTGTGTCACACGTACGTGCGCTGCACGCGCTCCGTCTCCATCCCCGCGCCCGCCTACTACGCGCACCTCGTCGCCTTCCGCGCCAGGTGAGCGCACACACTCACGTACCAGCTGTGTCACACGTACGGTCGCCTGCGTCTAAAAGTATACGGGCAGGTCATATTAACGAGTGATTTAGGCGCAGGCGACCGTACGTGCGCTGCACGCGCTCCGTCTCCATCCCCGCGCATACATTTTCGCTCGCGGGGCAATTACCACTACTGACTATGACTATTGGCATATTAAAAAAATCTACTATAGCTTTAACCACTACGAAGTTACAGCGGGGTCGAATATGCGCCGAATGGCTTCCAGTAAAGGATGGTCCTGGTACGGATAGCTCGCCTTGCGGGGGCGCCCCCAGATATTTCTCTCTCGCAACCCGGGCCGTCAGTGTCCGTTGTCGATGTGACCGAGCATTGAATGAATGAATAGATAAAGCAAAACTTACATAGCATACGTCAAAAGTCGGCAAATGACTGAAACCATGATCTTTTCTGTTTGGAACAACAAGCAGTCCAACAGTGAAGCGTGTCTCACTCGCACTCGCACTCGCAGGTACCACCTGGTGGAGAAGGAGCACGACTCGGGCGAGGGCAGCCACCAGTCGGCCTGCTCCGAGGACCGCACGCCGGGCGCCATGGCGCGCGCCATCACAGTCCACGCCGTCACCAAGAAGGTCATGTACTTCGCCTAGAACGTGTCGCGGATCTCACACGGCCGGCTGCTCAATCGTGCTCTGGGCTAGTCAAATGAATACTTTCGATATTTCTTCTATGAGGATTTTTGTATGGATTCGGAACTGTAAATTCGGAACAATATTGAGGCTGGCTGCTTTTTCCCCGGATCTCCTCAAGTTAACTAAAATCATCAGGAGTCAAGCAAAAACAATGATATCATTGGCTTTGACCACAAGAGAGCGCCTCCCTTCACTCGTAGAACTTTTCCAAGGAATTCCTTGCCTTTTATGACCACTGACCAGTTATAATGGTCAACTGATAAATCGCAACTGTACTGTAAGCCATACAAAGTACATAAAACGTCTTCAGTGCAAAATCGAGAAAATCGACTATCACCAAAGAGTACTGTCGATACGATCTCGATCAAAAATGGCCTTTACAATCGATGTGGCTATTCGCTGCTAGCAAAATATCGAATGAAATGTGAATAAATTTTATAATATGATGGCTAACTCGAGAATGAAATAGTTTTATTATTATTATTAGGTTGTAAGAAAGTAAAACATTATCGCTCTACGAAGCATACAACAACAAAAATGAAATACTTATACAATTAGGAATAAGTTCTTTAGACAGTTTATCTGTAAAGTGTTGAGGCCGCTGGGTACATCTGATACTCCAATGCGTTACATCGTCCTATTCATTGTCTTCGATAGATTTTCTAGATGAAGATAGATGATTCGTCTCTATGTATGTAACGCTTCGTTGAGTTAGATTAGTTCAGTTTTGAAGCGTTACATAGCCCCTTACTAATAAAAAACACTGTGCAAAATGTATACACGGGCGGCAAGTTATACACTCTGCACAACTTTTTTGGTAAGGGGGACAATGTTTTGAAAAATTGCAGTGCCTCCTCTCCTCTTTACACCACTTTCATATATTAATCGACGAAGGTGTGTTACAGAGTCAATAAAATCATTCTCAGATTAAAGATAGCACAAATTGTTGCATTATATCGAAACACGGTTTTATCTACATACATTTCATGTCTGTTTTTTTATGGAGTAAATATGTGTATAAGCAAGTGGAACATGCAAGCTAGCAATGAAAATTATCTTACTATTTTTATGAAAAGACGTGAGGATCAATAATATTCTTACTTTCTAGAAATAAGGACAATTTAAATACTTCTCTGTATTTCAAATCAGTTTGTAAGTAGATAAGCTCAAGCCGGGTATATTGAGTAAGAATAAAAAATAAAAAAAACATCAATGTTATAGTCTAATAATTAAAACTAATTTACTATTTTTATGACTATAGAGCCGCTAATATTATAAGCTGTAGTAATAACAATATATTAAAAAATTACTCAGTTCAGTAATGAAATCACTTTAGAAGTATTTAAGCTCGGACTTTGTTAATTTAGTACTATTTGTATGACCAGTGCACTTTTTGAACAAAAACTGTCCACAGGATCAAATTCCCCGGAAGATGGAAATATCTTAGAAAAGTAAAAAATATGTATTGACCGATTCACTCTCTCTGCATGTACCAATATTACAAAAATAACGGCTTGGTACATATACAGGATGTCCCGAAAACAATGGACTACGGTATGAACTATATATTATTGCGGCAATATTGCCATTTCGGAAAACAAACAAACTTGCTCTGATCAAATCGGTTTCATAGTGAATGTTGTTCAGAATGATGAGACCTATCAATAGCTCCGGTGTTGTCCATTGTTTACGGGACGCCCTGTATATATCGCTTTCACTATCTTTTTAATTTAGTTAAGGTATTTTCTACTGCCAAATGCTCTGCCAAAAATATAATATAGAGCATTAGATTTTGATTTACTAGCGTCATCAAATTCCGATAATCAAATCAAAGTTTAGGTTTCAACTTAACAACAATACCACTAAAACACCAAAATGTAATTAAAACAGGGCTTCCTGAACCGAATCAAATAAAAAATATAACAATCTCGGTGCCTGAAATAGTAAAGGATAATTGAAAAATATGCGTTAGACTCCTCATTCCGCAGAATCAAACAAGCTGGCTGGTAAGCAAACAGACTCAATCAAATTCGAGCCCAGATCTCACCATGTCATCAATCTAGGGTTATTAGATGTATTTAATGGATATTTGTTAAATCTGTAACTACAATCTCCCCGAAGGAAGAATTATTACTAAATAACAAATTACATTATTTTAGATCTAATAGAATAGAGGTACACGCTTTATGAACCCTCTTAACATACCTGTGACTGTGGCTTTGTCGTTGCTGTTACTCTTAAAGCCAATGAATTAACTCCTTGCATGTATGTTTGATCAATGATCAATAAATCTTAAGCCATAGCCTTCTGTATTTAAGATACATGCTTTCGTACTTTAGTAGTGATACGATTATTGGTGTTATCTAAAATATCAATATAAAATTACAAGGGACATAAATAGTTTCAAAAATATTTAAAATAATTAGTAGCTACATAAGATCTAGTTTCAACCCTTACATAAAATAAGGCATTAAAGTCATCTCATCGTCACGTCATCTTGGTTACAGATCATCTTGGTTACAGATCATCTTGGTTACAGATCATCTTGTTTACAGATCACCTGTCTCTGCCTCAGACGTCTAACAATCGAATGTATGAATGTACCTTGAGTTTGCGTAGGTCCTAATGAAATTGGTAGGATATTAATTGTCTATCCGCCGTACCCAGTCATCTAATGATTGATTAACTATTACTAATTGATGGATTTTGTATGTAAATTCTCGGTTAATGGTTCATTAAATTTCTATCTGGGTACGCAGTATACCGGTATCACTCACGAACTCTGTGTTGAACTTATAGATGTGCCGAGCCGGCTATATTGCCATTTTGCCGGCTCGGCACATCTATAGTTGAACTAGAGTTTTTTGTTTCATTCGATTTACTTTTCAATTACGAAGATTACGCAAAACATTTTGGTAGTTGGGCACCTTGTGTTTGTAACATATCAAAAATTTACAACAGGAGAGGGAGAGTTTTTTGGAAATTCACTATTTATTTCTCTGATTCGAAAAACTTTTCTGATACTATCTTTAGGCACTGGTCCCACTAAGAGCGAGGAAGCGATGAGCTATCGACTTTTTTCTCGCTCTAGAAACGAACAAAAGATAAAGATCACTTGTGGGTAAAAGAGAGATATAAATTTATATGGCAACTGTATTTCTTGCCAGCAAAGTTTATATTTGTCATCAAGTTGTATCATTTAATTATTAGATTTATCACCACGAAATATTTTCATTCTCAGATAAATAAAAAGTGTACCCACCCAGGTATGAATCAAATTAATGTAAAAATATATCTAAAATATTGTATTGCCAATAAAATCGTAGTTCATTAGATGAATAATAGCTTCGTCCACAGAATGGTAGTTTTGTCAGCAAATAAATCATAATGGCTAGAGTAGGTTATTGTGGATAAATTTAAATTGGGTTTAGGTTCTGTTGGAACTTCGAAAAATAAAACCGGAGCGAGCGAAGCAGAGCGGGGCGAGCGTATGCAAATTAAAAACAATTTAATACCCCTCTACTCTAAGATTCTGATTTTGGCCGACACGATAACATTTTTTCATGATCTCTTTCAATTAGTTTGACTATACAGTTAGTTATCAGGACAAAACTATGTAAATACAAAACACTTATTTGAATTGATTTAAAATTGTTTGGGGGCAAACATTTGCTGGCAAATCTACTATCTATTTTTCCTTCAAACCTATTATTTAGCAAATTCAAAACTGCTTTAATTGGCAATCGTTTAAATGACACCCTATTTATATTTCATCGCTGGCTGTTCAAACTGCCACATGCTGGCGAGATCTCTCTTCACTAGTTGATCGCAGCGATAAAAGCTGTCAACGACATAACTCGCTCAGCGATGCCCGCTTGGCGGTCAGAGCGATCATTCGACTGTACAACATGGATTTGAGTGCGCCTGTGCGAGTGGTGCGAGTAATCGACCTCGCTTTACAGCCGAGTGACAAAACTATCTAAACTACACACAGTACACACTCGCTCCTCGCTGCTCGCCAACTCGTTTCTAATTCTAGCTTTAATCGATAGTAGGCGGTGGGACCAGTGCCTTACTTATTCTGTGATTCACTTGTTACTTCGGATGAACAACTCTTTGCTTACTATACTGCAAATCTACGTGGAACTACTTTGTCAGTTTTCTTCCTCATTGACTGTGGTCCTATGTAGCAGTAGCTACCCCTCAACATTCTACCATTTTGTGTTGACGATCAAAGCCTAGAATTGTTCGTAAGTAAAAATAAAATATTGAATATTTATTTTAATATAAGACTTGCAATAACTGTACCCAATTCATTTTAGCCTGGATTTTACCAACAAAAAAGTAACTTTTGCTCGAGAGTATCTTCAAATTTTTCATAGACACTAATGACACCCAGATCAGATCACCTCATTTTGAACTGTCATTGTCATACAAGTTATCCGGTTACGGGATAACTATTTATCTTTTTGTTGGTGAAATCCACCCTTAATCAAATACTGTTCATATGGCCAAAAATTAAGGTTGTTCATTCATACCGCCTTTTAGTGAGTAAGGTTTTATTTTTAACATTATTTTATTCTTTTTTAAAATCGAATTGTTTGATTTATTAAATCCATTCACAGCGGACATGAGCTAAACTAAACATCAAGATAGAAAGTTATTACTTTTAAATATATAGTATACATAAGTTTGATTCAACTATTACACACATACACATACATAGGCATTTTAGGTACAGTCACCATCAGATATACCGTAGCGGTGGAGGTACTCAAATATTTTTGAGCAGCATTAAATTTCAATAAATTCGGTACACTATAATATAAATATCACTACCTATCACTAAAATATCAGAACATCCAATTCGTCATAAATATAAGAGCTGCCAGGGTGATCAACTGATCATGATCATAAAGATCTGAACATTTAAGGAAAACATACCGTAAGTCGGTGTCATACATTCGTTACTTCGTATAACCTCCTTTCGCGTTAAATACATCCTGCAGCCGTCTTCGCATGGAAACAACGGTAGGTACATGACGAACACCGACTTACGGTATGTTTTCCTGGAGCTTGAGTAGCTTGCGTGCTCACATGTACCTGATGCTGACTGTACCTACCTACTGTATCATACATACATAACATAAGGTAGGTATTATATTTAGCTGAAATCGCTTTTCTGTGTGTTGTGTACCCACAAAAGTAAGGTATAATACGATGATAGTTTTCAAATTTCTTCGTGCAGGGTAATATCTTCTCATTATCATGATACTAATGTAAAATCTTAACAATATTATCGTCGTCATGAATGTTGATATTTCTGTACAGAGCATTTAGCCATGAATGTAATGATAGCACCACAAGCTTACAGTTTTCATTGATATGAGAAAAGTTGAATATAGCTATTCAAAGCAAAGTGTGATGTGCCTAATGTAATAAATATGGATCTAGCTTGTTCTAATTGTATTGTGTATCATAGTTTTTTCGCCAAATGTCATAAATATATACGTACCTACATGACTTTTATGGCTACGGTATATTTCAAACTCTCGGATGCAAGTGGTATGCTTGCTGGCTTCTTGCATCTTGCTTCGTCTTCGGCATGTATTTGTCCCCTGTTGGACATTTATGCATCCCCGAAAAACTTCCAATACCAGCGATCTGTGGGTCGAGTGTCTTGCCTATCACGCGCGGCACTTCAAGAAACGTGAGTGGCCCGCCCACTACTTTAAACGAGATTCAACGCTATTCTTTGAACAACTCTATACGATTTTTATTTGGATTTGTCAAAGCGTTGACTCACATTCGAAGTAGTGAACCTAAACGAGATGCAAGATTCAGGGAGTCTAGTGTCACTGTAAATACCTACCTAAAAAGGTTCTCTTTTTGTATGTAACTTTTGTCACGTTTCTTGTATGTATTTATTTACTTTTATATTTTATTAAATGACACTAACTAGTCTGGATGGTTCGTTATCGTTTGTTATCATCATGTTGCTAACTTTTTAAATCTGTGTGTGTTGGACGCTCAAAGCAGTATCCGAATTATATAATATTAACGCCGCTTTCCCAAAAAATATAAAGAAAGACTGTTGCTTTTCTTATATATAGGTACCTACGCATGTTGTTTAAAATGTTTAGCAAATATTGTAGTTGGGATTATAATACATAGTTATTCCGCCTGCGTATGCTATTCTGTTAGTGAGAAAGAAGCAAGCATACACTTTACTTCATGATACAAGTATTGTAGATCCCATAGGTACTATACGCTATGAAAACATGATGAATATTTTATTATAGTATGATGAGGTCTATCTAATACCGTAGGCAGTATTTGACAAATGTTCAACAGCATTTAGTTGATAAATGTTTCATTCACTGAACTTGCGCTGTCCATTTTCTAATGCTGTTTACGAAAATCTTTTAAAATGCACTTTTATTTTGTAGCTCCAGAATGGATTATGCTTTTTTATAAATCTCTGCAGAATTAATTAGCTATTGCGTATTTTATTATTATAATATGTAAAGGCAATAGAGATAATATGTCGAGAGAATGGTTTTGATCTTATCCATCATGTTTGTTCATATTCATGCGTTTGGATTGTAATAAAATAATGGTGTTAATTGTAATTGGTGGTACAGAGAATTATGTGTAAGGGTTGTACAATACAATCTGTTTATTTAAAAGCCTATTATTTACTCATTTTATGTTGTTTAGAGTACGGGGCCATTGTTTTGGCACATTCGGGGCGTGCCCCGAGTATGATGTTCGGCGTTTGACTTGGCGGGGGAGAGAGAGCGCACGCGTGCGCAACACGAGACCCAACGTGCCAAAACAATGGCCCCGTACCGGCCCCAATGACACCTTCACACTGCATTTTTAACCGACTTCAAAGGAGGGGGTTTATCAATTCGGTTGTGTTATCTATCATTATTTTTTTGTGTGTTACCCACAGACTTGTATACTACGATGGTTATGATGGTCTAAATTCTTTTTTCATATGAAAGAATGGACCTTAAGGTTGGTCCCATTTTTTGAAAATCAGGAATCGGTCCAGTATTTAGGTTTCTACATAGAAAATACTGTCATTCAGGTATCCAAAATTACATATGTTTGCCTTTCGGTGACTATGTGGTGTAGATGAGTTCTGGCTGTAAGGACCGATATTCGTTTATTTTGTGTAATATTGTGAATTGTTATTTGAATAGAGTAAAGAAAACAACCCTTTATAGTAAATACACGTAATTTATTTAATTCCCAAGCTGTGGGAGCGTGTGTAAATAGTGAACATATATTTATAGATGAAGCTAAGCGTTTATAAAAATATGATTTTTATAATTTTAACTGGACTTAAGTAAGACCTGGCAACAGCAAGTTAATGTGTCTTATTCACAATAGAAAGGTATTCATCTCACAATACAAATATGTAAGGAGCTGACATGATTTACATCGTGAATTTAACAAACTTCAAAAGTGATTTTATCGTAGATATTCTTTGGACTTTGTCTATGATAAATTTTCCCTTATACTGTAAATATACATTTATTTCTTTTTTATACCATCACTTGTAACAAGGTGAAAAACAGTTCTATCCAAAAATCGTTAGAACATGGAATGCAATAATACTAGAAATTGAAACAAAATTTCGATAAGGTATTAAGTATGTGATTAATTTATTAGAAAGTACACAATGCGACTGATAGGCTGCAGTCTCAATAGGAAATCAACCACGCCACGCCCGATGACAATATTTCATTTAGTGCATAGACAGCATACACCTCAAAGTACTACACAGATAATGTTAGCAGGCTAGACACCATGATCTTGAAATAACAACCCTATGCCCGATACCACATGCAATAAAATATCTACTTGTCATAAGGATATGATTTTATATTGACCTTCACAGAACAAATGCCTTACACCTAAATTATAAGCTTACAAATCAGTTAATTTTAACCATTTATAAGCTCGATTCCGACTTCAGTCGTGAATGGATAAGCTACATTTGAATGGGTGCCTCGTATAAGGGTCTATGTGAAAATAATTTTTATGGAGATAATCAAACTTTTAGCTTTATTGGGGTCAAGTTTTACACAGACCCTTTTACGATTGAAATGTCAAAGATTTTTATTCTGTGTTGCCAGTATCATTATGTTTTTAACCCAGTTTGATTTGTACTCTGTGTTGCCAGTATCATTATGTTTTTAACCCAGTTTGTTTTAGAATGCGATATAGACCCTTATTCTGCTAAAAACAAAAAAAAACACTCGGTATGGACCCTTATACGAGGCACCCATTCATTTATCAATTTAGGGCAAGTGCAACCTGAACTACACTTACCTGCGCTCGTAAGGCAAATATTAGATACATTGTTCCACCAAGTTTTCTACGCTTCAATTACAATAACACCTTACTTCTCCGAACGCCGAATAACTTCATACAAAACATATTGTAGAAGCTGGCTAACTTTGTCAGCGTATAAAAGCTTACTTTTTGATCTCCATGCATTGCATGTGTTAAAATGTGATGCATCAAAATTATATGAGCAATCAGGCAGACAAGTTTTACTGTCCCACTCGTGTACTTGAGTGTACCTATTCCCGCTGTACCTCAATTTAACCAAGTAAAAATAAATACAACTTATGTAATATTTACCAGCAGAACAATAAACGCTAAAAGACCGCTCTACAAATTCGAAACCTGCAATAGCTGTCTAATAAATCTCTGGACACGTAGTCCGACTTTGTCCGACTACACGATAGAAAGACTACTGGTGAAACTGAAGTACTGCGGGAATGTGCACATTTATTCGCACAGTTTAGTGCACAAGGGGCGGGGTCACACTGGGGTATCGGGCGTGGCGGCATCGGCTGTGGCTACCTACACTAGGGCAGAGGCTTGTTCTCCGGGATGGTGGGCGAGGTGGCTCCGCTGGCGGCGCGCGACGCGTCTCGGAGCGCCTCGTCGAAGCTCGTGGTCGAGTTAGATCGGGAGGCTACTTTGCCCTGGAATAAACATGTAACGTGACTTAGCGTCGCCGTTGGAGATAGCAGAGGCACGGGTGCGCCCAGTCGACCGACGACGTCACGTCTAGCCAATATTCAATACTCCATTTTGCATGATCAAGATCTATTACATCTATTTTGCTTCTGACCACAGACTAGGATACAGAACCAAGAAACAGTGATGTGATGTCACTCTCACTAACATCAAAAGACATGAGCCAGGATTCGAACTCCGAACCCGTCGCTTGTGAGGCGGATCCTCGACCGCTGCGCTACACAGGTCGTCAATATCCACTTGAATTTCCATTATGCACAGCTGATTAAGGTGATGTGGATGGCCACAACGTTTGCGGTTCACAGACAAGACGCGGTCTGCGGTGACCACGGCGCATCATGTTACCTTAAATGCCATGCTAAATTACCGAGCAAGAAGTAAGATACCTATCTCGCTCGAAAACATCGCATGAGTAGCCTTCAACTTGTTCAGTATTTGAACCGGGGGCCTCACACAGCCATCTGCTGACTGGGAAACCATCGACTGAGCATATTATACGGGTGTGCAGAGTACTGCAGAGCCACCAAGTTGTCCAGAGACCGGCCAAAGCGGAACTACTGGCGCCACTCTGAAAACGTCACTTCGCTATCAGTTCAAATGCAGGTGTCTGTTCAGTTGGCGACTTGAAGTCGATGGTGGCGCCATCGGTCATTCTCCAGCTAAGGGAACATACCCATACTTCGTGACCATTTATTTTTGCTGTTTTGGCCCCCTCCCCCCTGCGTGAGCCAAGACTGGTATTTTGTACTAGCGTCACACCTCGGACACTCCATAGAACGCTCGTAAAATAATCACCTATTACTACTACATAGCCTAATGACATTTGTACACGTGCAAATGTGTGCGTAAACTCGTTCGTCTGTGAATGTGTGCGTTCAGCTTCTATACAAAGTGTCTCCCGAAGAGGCTCCCCAACTCCGGGGTGAGGTGCGGTATCTGAATCCGCGCGGGGAAGGGAGTGGCCGTTCTGTACGTAGTACTATTATCTCTTCTGTGCTAGCGTGGTACTTTGAAGAACCCCCCCCCCCCCCCCCTAAAATGGTCACGTAGTATGGGTACGTTCCCTAAAAGGGTGGCACTGTAAGTGTCAATGTTAAACCCTATCCAATATAACAGGAAACTTGACAGATAACCTAAAACTTCATAGAACCCACTTTTTAAACACTAGGGATGTTACCAAAACAATCGGAAATAATCGAAATTGTTTATTCAGTTGAACTAACAGAAGAGTTGTCATCGCCATCACTGCTAGCACCTAAAGATATTATTATTTCATTTTCGACCATATTTAAGGTAACTGAAGAGTCAAGAATAAAATGTTAGACATCTTTCCGATTCACAAATTTTTAAAGGGTGTATCGATTATTTTGATTAATCGATTTTTATGAGCAATATCCCCTCACTCGCAGGCTAAGATTGACATCTGTCAAGTTGGCTGTTATATTGGATAGGGTATAGTGTTCCCACCTTGACGTTCTCGTAGGCGGATCCGACCCGCTCCTCGATGGAGCGGAAGGACTCGGAGTTGCGCATCTGGCCCAGCTTGGTGCTGACGCCGGCCGTGATCCCGCCGAAGATCGACGTCGTCTTCTCGGCGGTCGTCTTTATCACAGATTCCGTTTTTTGGTATCTGCAATGTAGAGATGGCGCGTCAGGACGGTGAACATAAACATTTCTAAATGCCCGGTATGTAATGTGTTTGTGACGTAGCCTATCATAGTGTGGGGCCAGAAAGGCTAAAACTGATTTACATGCCTGTATACATAATGTATATTCTCCGTTACAAAAATTATTTATATTATATTTTATATCGACAGTTTAAGGTACGATTCCGAGACGGACTGCAAGCGACACTGTTGGTTTCTATGAATCTCTATGAAATTGATTCCGAGCGCGGCGGGGCACTGCGGTCTGCAGTCGCGTAGTATTTTCCATGGCGGTGGTGTTGCGGCGCCGCAGTGTCGCCTGCGGTTGCAGTCATTTCATTTATACTTTATTGCACAAAAACATAAATAACTGGCCAAGTGCGAGTTGGACTCGCGCACGAAGGGTTCCGTACCATTATCTATAAAAACCGCAAAAAAAAAACACGTTATTTGTATGGGAGCCCCTTAATATTAAATTTATTTTGTTTTTTAGTATTTGTTGTTATAGCGGCAACAGAAATACATCATCTGTGAACATTTCAATTGTCTAGCTACAGACAGACAGACAGACGGACAGCGAAGTCTCAGTAATAGGGTCCCGTTTGGCACCCTTCGGGTACGGAACCCTAAAAACACGTAACATTTACAGAACGAAAATTGCATTGCATTTGCAGTCCATCTCGGAATCTGAGTGCCCCGGAGTGCCCCCGCCAAGAAGAGCGCGAAGCACTGGGGCACTACCCACCTTTTCTCGTAACGCTTCGTCGTTATTTTGAACTCTCAGAACTTGGGTTTGGATTATACCAGATTTTTTGGATTATACCAAAAAAAGTTTTCAGATCTCAAGTGGAGCCAAGCTTCTAACTCTACACGCCCTAACTTCACAAACTCTAACACCTTACTCAAAATATTATGTCTTGGCCGTTTCGTTGCTTGCATTTTCCAATTTAAGCTCATGTGACGGTAGTGAAACGGCCAGGCCACATATTTTGAGTAAGGTGTTAGAGTTTGTGAAGTTAGGGCGTGTAGAGTTAGAAGCTTGGCTCCACTTGAGATCTGAAAACTTTTTGTTTCCCTCTTCTTGGCTACATTTTTTACATGAAAATGTTTTGGTGGAATCATACTTTTACAATCTCGTTTCAATCCAACAGTGTTCACAATTATACTATACGGTCATATACAGGCAGTACATTATACTGGCCCTTCACCAGGGCACATCAGGTCAGGCCCAGCAGCAAGAATTACATCACAAACATCGAAAACCAGAGGAATCCCCGGTCATATTAGTATCGCGATTGGCGTATGATTAATTAATTTTCATAATTGGTATTGATTACAAACTGTGTTATAGCGATGAAATCTAAGCCAAGAATATTACATGAATGAGTCATAGTACACTCGATAATATAAGCTGCCAAGTGCGAGTTGGACTCGCGTTGAGAAGGTTTCGTACAACAATAATAGGACTAATACCAACAAAATATCCTAAAAGTATCATAAAATTCAGTTTTCCATACAAACTTTGCACGCCAGAGTTAGGGGGTTAAAGTTGTAAATTTCGGAGTTTTCATGGGATATGGTTGCAAACATGTGCTTGCGTACCAAATTTCAGAATTTTGGGACTTCGGGAAGTACCCTAGAGGTTTTTATGACATGCGAATCGGTCATATTATTGAGCACAATTTTTTCAAAAATAGTCTTTATAATATTATAAAAATACATTAAGGATCCTCACACCATGCGCTTTCATTTGATATGTCACACGGCATTTTTTATGACGTAATACAAAAATGATTTGAATTTGAGAACTAGTTCAAAGCATTTAGAGTGTTAATCGGATTAATAATTCCTGGTCGTATACCAAGGTTCTTATTCAAATTACTTAAAAATATTCTTAAATTGGTTGAAGAGGAACCCTGGTATACAGACCAGGAACCTGCGTAAACAGTGTATAAATCCGATTAACAGTCTAAATAACCGGTCACCGGTCTATTAAATTAAATTCGCAAACCTTCACATCTATTGAATTATTTCAGGGCATGCCAGCATTAGCATTGAAATAAAGCAGTAATAAAAGGCGAGCAACTACCGCAAGCATGCATCATGCCATGCATCACTCTCTAAATCAATCATCTACTTACATAGGTGCTTCAGTCACAGCCTGCGTAAGCGCTGACACTCTCGTCTCTAACGACTGATAGCTGTCGTGCAAGAAATAACGCAAGTGAAAACCAATTAAACCAAAGAACTTCCGCCCACCACCATGAAACATAAAATATGGCTGTTCAAATACTACAAATCGAAACAGCAGCGCATAAAAACTTCGCTCTATCTAACAATTGAAAAATCATTAACTACTCGTAAATATGTCGTAGCCATATCGTCGACTTGGCAATAGGTATCACGATACGGCCAAACGTGAAATATCATAAAAGGATGAAACATTTTAGGGCGATCACTGCGGTAGCTTAGGTGAAGGAAGACTAAAGGGGGGTGAGCGCAGCGAAGCCCCCGATTAGTCTTCGTGTTAGTTTGACATGTGTAACACAATAACCGGCCAAGTGCGAGTCGGACTCGCGCACGAAGGGTTCCGTACCATTATCTATAAAAAAACCGCAAAAAAAATAATTGTATGGGAGCCCCCCTAAATATTAATTTAATTATTTATTTTTTAAGTAAATAATATACTCAATATATTGTGAACATTTTAAGCGGCTACCTGCTACCATTATCAATATCGAGCAAATAAAATCACGTTTGTTGTATGGGAGCCCCCCTTAATATTAAATTTGTTTTGATTTTTAGTATTTGTTGTTATAGCGGCAACAGAAATACATCATCTGTGAAAATTTCACCTGTCTAGCTACCACGGTTCATGAGATACAGCCTGGTGACAGACAGACAGACGGACGGACGGACGGACGGCCAGACAGCGAACTCTCAGTAAGCCGGCTGGCCATATCATATAAGGCCAAATTTGACGACATGGCTACGACATATACAATACATGCTGACAGCAGGAGGATTGTGTGTGGTGTGGGACATTAAATGGAGACCTATTCTGAGCCTATATTAGAGAACAGGTCGAAGAATAAATTTAAATATCCGTAAACAACGTATCGTCCGTTTGAAACTTCTAAATATTACTTAGATGATGAAGCCGATGGAATTACTAATTCCAATCAATTATTAGTCACCATTTATTGTACCCACAGCACTATTCGCTGATATTGGGACCAATTTGGTTGTGTGTGCCACACCAAAGTGCGTTTTCCTCCCAAATTGGTCCCATTTCCAATCAACTTATTATTTTACGGAGGTACAGTCGAGTTCATTAATATATGAGCATTTCCAAGGCTTCAAATATAAATATATTATGGAAGGGAACATAAATATCTGAGCAGATTCATATATGTTTGATTAATAAATCTGCTCAGATATTTATGTACCCTTTCATGTTTATTTACCTGTTATTAACGCGTAGGCGAGACCTAGCTGTAAGTCATTTATACTGTAATGCATCGTCTACTGTGTCGTTGGTGTGTCAAATAAATAAATAAATAAATAAATAAATAAATCTGAAGCCTTGGAAATGCTCACATAATAATTAACTCGACTACAGAAATTTCACAATACAGATCACAACTTTCTGAGTCAGTGACTATAGTCGAATAAGCGATTAGGATGACGCTGAATTTTATGAAGCAGAAGAGAGAAAGTGTATATATTTTGAAATTCCAACCACTTTTCTTTTCATGGTCGCTCGTGCCCGATGGCAACTGAGAGTGTTGTGCTGTACAATGCGCAGACGCGATCCACCAAACTTCAGAAACCCAAGAATCGTGATCCGTATTGTTCAATGACCTTTCAACACAAGATAATTCTGCAATTCACTATTCGAGATAACTACGGAACCGCATGTTGATAAGCATATTGTCTAGGGTAATAAAGTAGTTAGTGCGGTGTGTGTACTTACACTTGGCTTTCCTTAACATTTTTGAGTCCCTGGTTCACATCCTCAGTGATCTCCCTCCATACGGTGATACCAAGTTTCCGCTTCAGCTCCGAACTTTGACGAATCTATAGGTTAAGACCAGATAAATATAGTAATTAAGCGTTATATTTTAATCGGTATACTCTGGAACATAGGATGAACAAACTTACAATGGAGGACAATTAAACGTTCGGAGCGAGAGGGGCCACCAAAAAAAGATAAATAATGACATTACATGCATTGCTTTGCTGCCTCGGTAAGCAATGCATGTAATGATTGCAATTATTGTTAAAAGGTATGTCTAACCCTGAGTTACACGAAACTATTTTGAAATTTAAGTTGTCATTTAACTAATTCGGATCCGGGTAAAGGCCTATGCCCCTCGGTGGGGACATCAATGGGCTACATTTACTTAAATAATTTATTGGCTAGCATCTCATAAGATTGTCATTTGTTTCTAATGCTAAGGCATTTGCTTAAAATTCAAAGTTTCGTGCAACTCATCGGTATCATCGGGACATCGTGGCCAATACTTTGATGTTGTAGTAAGAGTCGCCAGCGAAGTTGAGTATTTTACCATTCGAATTTTTGGTGACGTAATTAGTGTCTATCGACAACTACTTTGTAACAAAATAACACCACTCCCATGGCCAGAAATATAACATATTTAATTTTCGTCGCCTAATTCAATTAGATATCGACGGGGACTTAGCTAAGTGTATGTATTTTTCACAACAGCTGACTGTTTGGTTGGTAACCTATACTGTTCGTAAGTGATCAGCTTCGATTGTAATGTCTTAGAGCCTAGAGATAAAATGCTTTTAATTAAATATCCATGAGACAACCTTTTACAAAACATTTAAGTATTAAACCGGGGCGTACGTTAGCCCTAGATAACAACGCTATGCAAAAAATATACTATACATAGATAGAGGTTATAAACTGAAGTTGATTGACTCGCAGTAAAGTCGTAAAGGATAAAAGAAAATACTAAGTATTGTGGCCTGTGTTCCCTCAAAATAGGTTTGATATTTTATGGATGATAGGAATATATTCATTCTATCGTGATGGTATTCTGATACGGGATTTAAAGTGATGGCATAGGAAGGAAAACAAACACTTCAGGGCAGGATAGCTAACTTAAAGACGCATGGCATCACAAAGTAGAATAGAAAGATCATTAGTGTGTATGTGAATTTGTATGACTTAACATAAATGTTAATCCATATTATCTATTTGGTAAATTTTATTGTATTTTAAATACATTGTCCTTCAATAAGGATATTAGGAAATTATAATAGAAAATCGAATAGGTTAATTTTTTTACTACTTTAGGAGACAATTAACAACTCATTAGACCCCAAAAAATATACCTACGAGGTCGAGGACCTCCCACGAAATGTTGGGAGTAACGAGGTGAGGGACTGCGAAAGAACGGCCCTCTGATTCTCTATCTTAGTACGAAGAGAGGCCATTGCCCAGCAGTGAGGAGACACTCCGTCCGAGACACACACTAATGCTGGACTCAAACTAACGCAATTCAGATGCTGACTTCTGAACAACAGATTGTCACATACATGTCTTGTCAAACTCAGCTTATTATGTAGTCAGTACCCTGATTCAGAGCCTGAGCGGTCCAGAGCAGCAGTAACAGCTGCGGGGTACCTTGCTCTGCAGCACCGTCCTCAGCGTGGCGATCTCGTCCTCGACGCGCGCCAGGTCGCGGCTCCACTCGGCGCGCATCTGCTCCGCCTGCTCCGGCGTCAGCCCCGCCAGCTCGTCGGGGAACGGCTCGCCGGCGCCCGGGGTGCCCGCGCCCGGGACCACCTCCTCAGCTGCGTGGTAAAAGAGCGACTTATGAATGGCTCATGCATTTTAAACTATATAAAAGACGCCAAGGCTTCGCTGCAAGGCCGCGCTCCTTTGGCTTTGAGCGAGCTGTGAACTCTCCTTCCTTCTAAGGTGGTGAGGAGAGGCGACAGCTCGCTTAAAGACCTTAGAGCCCTCGCCCACGACGACATTTTGCAGCGCTGCAGACGCGCGGCGTTCGCATCGATACAGTCGCGAAGCGGTCGCTAGCTGTGTACCCTCGCCCACGTAACCAAAAATCAGTCGCGATGCTAACGCGCGTTAGTGGCGATGCTGTCGCGCGTTTGCATCGCTTCTGAAGTGCGTAGCAAATTTTACTAACGCGCGTAAGTATCGATACAGTCGCGAAGCGGTCGCTAGCTGTGTACCCTCGCCCACGTAACCAAAAATCAGTCGCGATGCTAACGCGCGTTAGTAGCGATGCTGTCGCGCGTTTGCATCGCTACAGTCGCAATGCAGCCGCGCGTTAGCATCGCTTCTGAAGCGCGTAGTAAATGCGACTAACGCGCGTAAGTAGCGATGCTGCCGCGCGTTTACGAAACGCACGTCTGCAGCGCTGCAAAAAGTCGTCGTGGGCGAGGACACAGATAGCGTCACGCCTTTTCCCAAAAGGGCTCGAATAGGCACGTTTATGATAGCCAGTTATTTAATACTCCAGCTTATAGTCTAATCTAATTGATAAACAAAGGGAGGGCGCTGACAGGTCTGATGTTGCCACTTTTTGGTGAAAAAAAAATAGTGATGGGTAAAAGAATGATTTAGTTCACTCTATAATCTCAAAATGGAATGATATCTTAAAGATGCTACTATAGCTATTATTACTGCCTACCTGTCGTAAACACGTAACGTAACTATTTGTATTCGAATTATTATTTGTATTCGAATTATTATTTGTAACTGGCCGCCGCGCCGCCATGAAACCGGCCTGCTCGTTTGGGGATATCGTAATTTTACCTTATGTGAAATTAAAACGCTCAAATCATTATGTGATTTGTAAAATATCATAATGTAAAGTAATATTAGAACATATTCACCAGTTTTTCATTATATTTAGAATGAATGAGAACATCACTAGCAAACTGTAGATGGCAACATTATTTCGAGAATTGACGTTTGAAGCTGTCAGCGCCCTCCTTTTGTTTAGCAATTATTCTATAGGCGACAGGTGACAGGGGGCATCGTGAGGACTCCTGCCTGAAACGTAAGAGCATGAACTATCGCTAGGGTTGCCATAACTGCTGGGAGCCAATACGGGACGTTTTCTCTTCCGATGCCCAGAGCTCATCACATTCAAAGCCGACACGCGGCTTTTCCAAGTTTCAACTACAACATACATAGCACGCATGTGCACGTAATGACCGACAAACATATATGGGTCAGGATGGGATTTGCCGTAGATTTTGCCACAAATAGCGTAAAAGTGACATCAATTTTTTTACGCGACGGTGGTGGCGCAAAGTTGCGTAAAATGGCACCGAAAAAATAATAAAGGTGCGCCTACATGATGTGTTATTTTTAAATATTTTGATTGAATTCATAAATTGGACATTAAAAGGAAGCGCAAGCCTATGGCCGCCTTCCGGCTCCATCGTCAAAGCCTGGACCTCATGCGGGACCAAAGTTATGTTGAATGTCAAAATGTTGACGAATCAAATATGCTCAAAATCGATAGGGTTGCGTCGTTTGGTAACAGAGTTCCCTTGGCTTCCTTCCCGCTCCATCATCAGATCAGTTCCATGTTAGAAAAATATTGCATTGAAGCTATAACAAAAAGCGTGTTAAAATAATACACCTGGTAACCGTAAGTTACGTGTGCCTGTGCATGCAGCTTTATTCTAATTCGTAAAAAAGGAGCGTAAAATTTTACCACACTGTCGCATAAAGTCGCGTTAAATCGCTTTACGCTACCGTGTACGCGACGGTAGTGTTAACAAAATTCATAATTACTCAATGTATAAATTATTTTTACAGGTTAATTTATGCTTGTAAAATCACTCACAACTTACTGAACGGTGCGCAATAAAAATATTAGATATTTATTGAAAACTGAGCTTGTAATCTGCCGCTGGCCGAGCCGTTCGGTTCCGAAGTCCGCGCCACTCATTTTCCGTAATTCGTCAAAATACGGGACATGTCCCGTATATACGGGACGTATGGCAACCCTAACTATCGCACATAATAGTTATTTACTCAAGTTATTCCCCGATAGTCCATGCTCTTACGTTATTGAATTACTATGAAAAATGTGTGCATGTATAAATTGCATATTTTGTGAAGAAAAATCTTTTCCCCGTTTCCTGCAGAACATTCAAGAAAATGTCGAGAACGTCGATTTGTTTTTAAACATATTACGTGACAGGGTGCTAGCTTACAATAGAGTAGTTTGCATTTAGCTATATCCTTATCTAAAGACCGAGGTCCTAGCTCCTACGTATTACGGATAGACATAGTCCTTGATAGAGCGAAGTGCACAATCATGTCGTCAACTCCGCAGAGGCATGTCGCGTAGAGAAACTTGGTAATGCGAGAGATATTTAAAAACGGCACAAAGAAGTTTCGCAGTCAAAAAGATCCCCGGAGATAACGCAAATGGTCTTGACGGCGATAAAGTATTGCTGTGACAGAGCAGTAGCTTTTTCAGGAGTGGGATAAATCATAACTTTAAAGGCTAAGTTATAGTCGCATCTCGTTAAGCTACAGTCAACTTGAAATGTACCCTAGCTTTAATACATACCAAAACAATTTTGAAATCGACGCTGTAAAATATATTTTTGCTAACATAACATACAGCTAAATCATGCCCTCGTTTATGACTATTGTTCCGTTGTGTGTGCAATTCTCCTTTTGTGTCGATCACATAATTATTGACCCGCAATAACATTAATCCACGAGGTCGTCATCTGATAGACGCAAACAACCATTATTAAATTATGTGACGTACACTACATATCTACTTCGCAAATACATATACAAATAAGTTAAAGGTGGTATTATCGTTAAATGCAAACTAAATTATGTTCGTTAGTTGACGACTAACCTGCGTTAGTTTTTGTATTCAGATAGTTTGTAACATAAATATTATGTTTCCAATGCAAAATCAAAGCCTGATCTACATATATTACTATGCTCTGGCTGATGAAATGTTCGAAACAAATATATAAATATAGGCGACTGATTAATTTATAGTTTGATCACCTTTAAATGTTTATATGTATATAGTTTTCGAGCAACTCAGCATTAATGTGTTTATCGCACAACAATACGTAAGAAAACCAAACACTTGTTCACTGCCACTGACCTCCAGATCCAGGGGTAATGCCGAGAAACTTCTTATAGTTCGTATGGCTCGATACTTTAGCAAGGTACGGCTTCGATAAATCCTGAAAGGTAACTCTGACTTCGCGCATCTTCTTCTTGAATATGCGCAGGCGCCTGCGGCGGTTGTCCATATAGAACTCGGTCTCTATGCAGAGGGCGGACTCTACGATGTCGGGGAGAGACCGCCAGTCGAGGTCGTGCTCGTCCTGCGGCCAGTTGACCACGTCGTCGAGGTCCTCGAGCTCGTCCACGGCGACATCGAAGCTCGGCGTCGACACGTCGTCGGGAGCGAGGAAGTAGGGATCCTCCATGTACTCCAGGCTGGTCGGCTCCACGCCGCCGCCGCCGCCGCCACCGCCGGTCGCGCTCTCGCTCGCCATTTCACTATCTTCCTTTTACAGCGCAATTTAGCATAGTGCCAAACGGTTCTGACAAATTTGAAAGGCAAAAGAATTCACAAAACTTTTGTTCACTTGTTGACGACGCACGTTGCGCAACACGATGTGTTGTTTCGGTTATTGTAGCATATGCGAGTAGTTAGTGCACGTTCGGTTGTCTTTGGCCACGTCTGGCGCGCCCCGCACGCCCGCGCTCGTCTCGCGTCGTTGCCCGAGTGCTCGTGTACGC
This sequence comes from Argyresthia albistria, assembly GCA_963457715.1. Classification (NCBI taxonomy): domain Eukaryota; kingdom Metazoa; phylum Arthropoda; class Insecta; order Lepidoptera; family Argyresthiidae; genus Argyresthia; species Argyresthia albistria. Next base: position 9,193,664 of record OY735252.1, on the reverse strand, counting down.
CACTTTCACCGAGCTGCTAGGTATTCACTCGATTTTGGCAGCTTCGATGTCCGTCGAAACGCGATCTTGACCTCTGCTTAAAAGTAACTGCTGAGAGATAACTGGACCGACTCCGCCGCGCCGCGCCGCGTGGACGAATACAACCTCAAGTCAGGTTTCTGGGCCCGACACGAGCAAAACGACCGCAGGCTTACCTCACCTCGCTCCGAGTTTATTGACAGCGCCCGAGGCCCGAGGCCCGAGGCGAGAGAGAGGTCTCATCACGGCTCACGAAGACAAGTTACGTCACTGAGAGGCTATCGAAACACCATTTTGCTAGGCTATTATAAAAACCACAGTACATTGCAGACATCGAGGTTGGCATTATCTCTACTCTACCGCACTAGTGACTGAAAGCTATGAGTCATTCGTGCTTCTCTACACGCATAATATGTTCAAAGTATGGTGGTAGCAAGCAAGCAAGCTACCTTTCGTTTATATGTATTCTTTCTGCGTTTTTGTTATTCACAATGAGTTCGATAACAGAGTTATACCACTGTTGTATTGTTTGGTTTACGGAAACTTCACTTAGTAACGCCTACTTACCTACTAGCACAGGGTGCTCATCCCAGACAAATTAGAATTAGTAACCCTTTGTAAAAAAGAGATTTTTTTTCACCTGATGTAGAAATTTGTGTCACCAATTGATAGTGTCGACTGTCTACACCAACCAGGCTTTGGCTTTAGAGTGCCTTAAAAGTCACGGTGTACCTATATTTTCGTGGAGGTTCATGTTTTACTATAACCACAGGTGCTCATCCCATCCAAATTATAATTCGTAAAAAAGAGATGGCGTGAGGAGTAAGATTTGTACTTGTTTAACGCCATGGTTTCATTTAACATAATTCTAGGTGGCGCTAATTTTAGAAGAAATCCTATATATCTTAGCGCCATCTCGTGGTATTTGCAATTTTTCGATGGTGCTGCACCAAGCGATAATGGCCTCCGACTAAAGAAGCTTCCGTAGCATCTCAGTTTACCCCGGTGTCATATTTTATTCTGGGTGGTATATCTGTATTAGTATAATATTATGTGGTATCTGTATTAAGTACGCTTTTTACTTTACGCATTTGCTCTCTCGATTAGGACGTCTAGCTAAACGGCGAGTTAAGCATGAACTCGCCGTCTATTTTAGCCAATAGCCAGTCGACCTTACACCACAGAAGAGATAATAGTACTCCGTACACGGTAAATGTTTTATTCACTAACGACTGTAGATGTTCCCGCGATGTTCCCACAACAGGATATGGTAGAGCTACTGATGTTCCACTCTGGAATTACGCATGTAATAATGGGTTGATTTTGTTGCTCTTATGCTCACTACTGGACATTATTACGAAAATGATTTTATTACTGTTTATTATTTTTTCAAAGTCAGTATGCTCACAGTAGGCAGTCTTGCTTCAGCTTTTTGCAACCGTATTGAAGATTTTTACTTTTTTTGTTGCAACTCCTATCATAAATGCTTAAGCACATTGAACCGACGACGTCGGCCGCTTTTATGGTTAAGTATTAAGTAAGATATACATATAATTATTTTTTGCTTTTCAAATAATCTAATCGACAAAAAAAAAACATTATTTTGGGGAATGATAGTACCCATCATTATGAAGAACTTTCCCCAAGGAATATATATGGTCGCAAAGAGCAAAATAAATCTTTCCTCCCTTCCCCGTCGCCGGTTTACCTCCCACCCTCGTCGGGGACTTTTAGTATGATGAATAGTGTTTTTCATTATCAACCCTATAACAAGCCAATAAACCTCTCATAAGTTTTTATGAATAAGACTGTACGTGTTTAACAGACTAAAATGCAGTTACCTACATGAAAATTATACCAGATACAGAAAAATAGCGCGAAAATTGCTGATCAAGAATCTACATTTAACTCCATTCGACCCAAAATGGTCATTACTGCGTTTAGCTGGTGGCGGGTGGGCAGTGTGTATGTTGCTATTTCAATTGTAAATTGTGAATAAGTAGTGGAACTCACCAACCATTCGTTTCGAAGGTCGAAATGGAGTCAAATTTTGTGCGACGAGCTGATAGCAGCAACCTACCTACCCAGGATCGATGTTTTTATGGTTGCACTATTATTCAATAATAACGCGGATTATTTTGCTGCTGAACTTAAAAATCTAAAACCAACTGTTTAAGTAGGTACCACCACGTAACTAGTTAGTAATTATTTAATTATAAACTTTCGTAACTTTTGTTTTACTTTTCGTGCACTGTTTGTTTACTGCGTTTTACTGGTGGGTATACGATGGCGGGCGTTCACTCACGAGCATGTGACGTCACGCGAGTCATGTGACCGGCGCCATTAGAATAGAAATACAGCGTTTTAGGAGCGGTTTTTTCAATTTCAAGGATATAGTGCGCTTAAAATGTAGGTAATAAAATTTATTTTAAAACTAATTTCAAAATGAGGCCAATACCGTATTGAAGTGCAGGTGCAGGGGAAATGCACAAAGTCCCCACTCAAGTGGGCCAGGTGCAGGCACATTTACCCCCTGATGAAGAAGAAGATGAATTTGATTCAATCCTAGATAAAACCTACATACGTAAACGATTGATCCTTAAATGAAATTCGCCTAAGTAGTTTTTTTTAGTATGCAACTCTTACATGAGCTAAATTATTATTATGAGAAATATTGTATTTCCCATATCAGCATGAGTGCTATACTTATCTACTTCACAACCTAATTTCAAAGAAAAAGTATGTACATAATGACGATCCGTAACGTTTTTAGTTAAAAATGCAGATTTATAGAGCTAAGAAATCCTTAATATACAGTGCAAAAATTATTATTCTACAACAAAAATTGACGAAGTTAGAGCCAAATTTCTAGCAAAGTTCACTGACCGGGTGGCGCGATTGCCTGTGACGTCACAGCGACGGTCGCCGCCACTCAGCCGTTGTAGCAGTATAGCGCGCAGTGTTTTGTGTGGATAATTGTGATTTTTAAACAAATAAAGTGTCCAATTAGTGTCTAATTCAACTATTTAAGAATGTATAAATATTGTATAGTGCCGAAATGTACAAATACTACTTTTAAAACGCCAGAAAAACTATTTTTTAACGTGCCGAGAGACCCGAAACTTCGCAAAAAATGGTATTCCATCGCAAAAAGAGATGATAAAACTCCATGCTCTACCCAGGCTACAAGACATTGCTGTGAAGATCATTTCAATGTAAGTATTACCCACATAATACAATACCAATAAATAAATAGGTATAACTATACCTTTAGCTGTATGATTTATGAAAATGAGTTGATATACCTATTACGTGTATTGTACTTAATACTATAGTACCTATTCTCTTTTCGGTCCATTCGGCTGTATAACATAACATAGCGTCACGCCTTTTCCCATACGGGGTGGCAGAGGCACAACTGTGCTTCCCACTCGTGCCGGCCGACAAAAGTGCATATGTGTTGTGTCGGTATTGTCGCGGTGTGTGTGTGTGTGTGTGTGTGCGACAAAAGTGCATGTGTTGTGTAGGTATTGTAGCTGTGGGAGTATGTGTGTGCGCGGGGCGTGTAGGTAGTAGTCTACTTACTTTTTCTGAGTTTTGTGCATAAACCTAGTACATACGGCCGTTTATATTTTTAACCCCCGCCCAATGAAGGCAAAAGGGGTGGTATGAGTTTGATGTGTGAGTCTGTCTGTCTGTCTGTCTCTCAGCTCGCGGAGCGTAAACGGGTGAACCGATTTGAGTGTTGTTTTTTTATTCGAGTGTAGATTTCTTGAAGCATGTTGTTATGGTACCATCGAGCTGGTCTGATGATGGATTTCGAAGGTGGGAGCGAGAACCCTATGATGCTTACTAGTAAACCCGTCGAATTTGAGCTCATTAGGTTCGTTGTGATAAGACCTTTGGGAATATGGTAGGTACCATCAAGCTGATCTGATGATGGAGTGCGAAGATTGAAAGTGGGAGTTGGAACCCTGGGATGCTTACTAGGAAACCCATCGAGTTTGGGCTCATTAGACTCGTAGTGACAAGACCTTTGAGAATATGGTACTATCGAGCTGACCTGAGGATGGAGGGCGAAGCTCGAAGGTGGGAGCTGGAACCCTGGGATGCTTACTGGTATACCCATCGAGCTTAGGCTCATTCGATTCGTTGTGATGATACCTTTTAATGACACTCAATGATGAAACTTGGTGATGAAACTGGAAGTCTGGTTTTATGCGGGGGTTTTTAATGCTAAAGTTATATCGTCTCAAAACAATGACACAGGGACGTACCTACTCGGGTATAGAGCAAAGAGTGAATGATAAATATTTTAATCATCTATACAACAGTGGTGCATTTATTTGTATATTGGCCTAAGCTATTCCTTATTGGTCGAAGCAAATAAATTTAATATACTAATATTTTTATATTTCAGGTGGAAGAAGATATGGAAAATTTCGTTAAGTTTAAGTTGGTCGGAGGAAAGCTTAAACTGAAGAAGGGAGTTTCAGCGCTGGTGAACTTAGAATGATTACCTAGGTAGTCAAATACCATGAAAGAATCCACTTTTGGTAGGTTATCTGATTGAGCTTGCACAAAACCAGCTTCTATTTTATTAGTACTCATATTAAATAAGTGTAGAGTTACAACAACACGTTATTTAAATAAATTGCCAACAAATAAAGAGTAACAACCACGTCGCCGCCCGTCGAATCGTGAACGAGTGAATGAGTGCACTACCGAGTACTGCCGACCGCGCTCAATCGTCTCAGTGACGTCACACGGTCCCGGGCACACTGCCTTTTAGTGGAAGGAACGCATAATGTTTATTAATTAATATCTTCGTAAGTAATGGTCCGATTTGGATAATTCAAACTGTAATGTCATTCTTATGTAATAAAAAATAACTAAAGGGCCAGTTCTAATGAATTTGCTATAACTTTACTGATTCTCATTGAAACAAAAAGTAAACTTTAGAAAAAACCGACTTCCACAAACCCTATTTGATTAGATTGAGTTTAATACAAACTGTAACCCCTTATCCCCCCACCCTTGGGGAATTAATTTTGTCAAATCCCATCTCAGTGCTACCCCACGCTACTAAGGAACCTCTGTACAAAGTTTCATGGCTCTAGGTCCACCGGTTTAGGCTATGCGTTGCCTGCCCGTCAGCCACGCATTGTATTTGTACCTAGTATTGAGCAGATCTGGTGGCCATATGTGGTCTTCATCAGCAGTTCCGCATCACAATATTATGCTTACCATGTGCATTTGCACGAGTTATTATGAAAAACACAAAAATCACTATAGGTCTGCCTATAATATTTGAAGAGTTCCCTCAATTTCTCCAGGATCCCATCATCAGATCCTGACCTGGTGTCAATGGGACCACCCTTGAGGTATTACCTATACGCCGAAAAAATATTTGTTCAAATCGGTTCATAATTGGCGGAGCTATCGCGTAACAAACATAGAAAAAAAAAAAAACATACAGGTCGAATTGAGAACCTCCTCCTTTTTTGAAGTCGGTTGAAAAGTGGTTGGATGGACACATTTGAGACTAAAATATGTTGCAATATTGAGAACACAAACAAAACATTTACTCATACTATTAATTTCTGATCATAATAATATGGTTTTGGAATAACATGAATAGGCCTGACGACTGTATCAAATAAGTAATCAAAGATTTAATGATTCTAGGGGAAAATACATATTAAAATTATTTAAAACACTAATTTAATTTGATTGAAAACATTGAGATTAATATTATTTTCAGTAAAACGAAAAATAAAATACCACATTCGGCCATTTTGATCGAAACAGGAAACATAGCGCATGACGCTGCATGACGTCATGACTATGTAAACATCACTGTTTAGTTGTGATTTATGCTGATTACTCATTTGGACATTGACATATTTACTTATGCGTGACATCAAAGCCGACACCATGACAACTGAGAGCTTTTTTTGCGCACAATTACAAAATATTAGAAAAATTGTTTTAAACTTCGTTAAACTTTTGTTTATTTCCGAAATAAAGTTTTTTTTCGTAAATAGTAAATGTGTACCATTACAGAAGAGGATTTCAAAATCTTTTGTGATGCCTATTACATGAACTACGTTAGGCGGACACCGGACGATACCAGGTGTTTCTCTCAAGCTACAGTTGAGGGGAAGGCAAAGAATACAGTCTTAAAATCCTTTCTAAACAGGGCTGGATGACAGCCACTTGCTTCTACTACCACTTCCCAAAATGTTAACTCCAATTGTCCATCCACAATTGAAAAGCACACTTGAACACACAATTGGGTGGGGGAAGGGGAAATGCACAAAGGCCCTGCACATGTGGGCCATGTGCAGGCACTTTAACCCCCGTAAAGAAGAATAGAATAACCCATGACTAGAGTAAATTAGACTCCCAGCAACTTAGCTAAATAATAATACATGTAATGTTTGAAGCCTTTGTGTAGAACAAGAATTTGTGTAAATGGAAATAAGACTCAGAAAGGAAGTGATGATAGAAATTTGTAGGTACTCCCCACATACGATAGGATGTCCCTGCCTACACTACATGTAACTGCATAACCTTCATCATCCTCCCTCTTGCTTAGCAATAATAAATGCTGAACTCGTAATGCTTAGGTACGCTGATAATTAGATGTCTACAGATAGGTATAAATAGGCTTTTATGTGTATGTTTGTGCTTACAATAGGCAATTACTTTTCAACAAAAGCGACATTAGTTCATAGCCTCAACTCAAACATTTATCGGGCGAGACCACTCCGTATATAGGTATAACAGTACTCGAAGAACCTTACCGTACCGGGTCTGCTGTTCATGCAATAGGTAAGAATTGTAAAAAGAAAACCAATACCTGTCTGTACACCGCTCATGATGAAGACTGGAAGTTGTTGTCAGCAATATAAGCGCAATGTTCAATTAACTGTACAAAAACTCGCTCTGAAAGTCTGGAATAATCAATTACTAGATTAAATAATGAAACGAAAAATAATGTTATTTTCACAAAAAACAATTATCCATATAGGTGCAATTTTTTTTGATTTGACTGACACGCCAACATTCATTTCATTCAAATTAGTCTGTGATTCATTCAGTCAGTTTTTTTTTTATGATCTACCGTCGTGCCGTGCGTGATCCGTCACCTGCGGGCTCAGCCGAGGCTCAGCCCCTCAGAACAGAACTAAGGAACTAAGCCCTGTCTCGCCTTGCCTTGCGGTTGAAAGTTGCAAAGTCAGTTTTAGTGTCTAACAGTCTAAACACACTATGCCGAAGTTACGCGACCAAAGCTCTGCGGCTGATTTTACATTCTGAGTACTCACTCACGTCACGATGCAAAGCAATCTGCAATCTATAAAGTAGAGCCCATAAAATAAAAATAATCGGCTAAAGGACCAGTATCCAGGGCCGTAAAAAAAATAAACGCTTGCTCATTCCCCCCGTTCCGAGTCACGCCAAAATCGGTTACAGCGTCTACGAAGCCGTTCCGAGTCCGTTTTGGCGATAAAAAAACAATGGCATTGTATTGTAGCTTCGAGCAACACGACAGGGAGGTAGGCGCCTTGCTAATGTAGGTATCACCGGTCAAAAAGTTCTAGACCTGCCTTAGGCGCATCGAATAAGCCCAACTTGACCTCAATGAAAGTTTCATGTAATTCGAGATATTGACGGTTTAAATTTTTTCATGAAAATCGCCATTTTTTACATTGTTAGGGCATGCCATTATTTCCCTTTTTTACATGTTCTTTATTTCTAAGCTATTGCTATAAGATACTTAAGACGACCTAAGTATTATTTTGTCGATAACTAATGTAAAATACGAGATAATGATGAATTAGTCAAAGCTTAAATCTTTTGCACAAACTTTAACCACTCCTTTGACCGCTTGTCCTGAAAAAAAAAAACTTGGCACGGAATGAGATAATACCTTTAAAAACATGCGAATGTTATGCCAATTCGGAAATGGTTGTATACTTGTATCATGAAATGGCATCAAATGGGAGTTCATGCCACGTTTAGTCATCAATCCGGAGCTCCGCCTAGTAGGAAAAAGGTGAACAAGAACACCGATTATCAAATTAGAGTATGCAAAATAGAGAGTTTTGGGACACCTGTATATAAGTAGGTACACATGCTACTCTGTTCGTGTCCACGGAACGACTAACTCGTCGCGCGGTTATGCTGACATATCAGAACTGTTAACCCTACATACTTATAGTTTAATTAGTAAAAATGTAACTTAAATTTCGATCAGTTCATTATTATATCGAAATTATTCAACAGACTTACAGCACAAATGCAACCCAGTATAATCTTGGTAGGTATTACGTTCACCAATAATCTTCTCCTGTTATTTGCAAGGACTTGAAAATCGGATGTCTGGCGATGTGTTGAACAGATCACACTCGTCTTCTTGGGATCCCAGGTTCGCAAAATGTTGTTGTTCCCAATTGTTGCAAAATTTCTCCATGCATTTCGTAATTCGGGATCTTTAGGGAAGCTGTGAACACAAAAAGTGGGTTAAAAATGAATAAAACTGAAAATACTTCATCCTTATCAATGATAGCCAAGTAACTTTACGGGTTTCTAAAACATTAATATACAATTCAGGCTAATTGCATTAGTGAAAATACGCACACGAACAAAATTATTATTATTAGTATTATTACGAACTACCCGTACAAACGCAAGCTACTGGGCTATAAAATTGGCCACTGTGGTTGTATTCAGGTGGGCGAGGATACAGTATTGTTGAACTTGTAACAGTCATAAATAATAGGTACCCAGTTGTAAAAACTTGCAATGCACAACCTATAATATCATAATACTGCCCACCCGCCAGTAAAACGCAGTAATGACCAAAAAGTGATTCAGAGAAAAACGCGTTTAAAGTTTGAAAAAAATAAAAAAAATACTTGTAATTGGAATATTTCAAACTTTGTTATTGCATGTTTTTGACAGCCTGAAAGCAAATTTTCTTGGATACTTAATAAATGCATAAGCGTATTATTTGCCGAATAAATCAAATCAATCAATTTCCCGACCCTTTACTGCGTAGTAAAACGAAAGTATAACAGACTAAAATGCAGTGAAATTTGGCCTGTACTGCATTCAAAGGTAATATTCCTATTTAATTCATCTATGTAACAGAATAAAATGCAGTATAAGGAGAACAAGTGCATTTTAGTCCAATCCATTTATTATTAAAATAAAAGTTATTTTAAATAAGAAAATATGTTTATTAGTAACAATTAAAACACTTATTATGTGCTACAGAGGAACATTTGAGTTATTAACATTTCTCAGTCTTAAAGTTACAATCGTGATGACACAAGTATGATGGCACAAAATGCAACTAAACAGTTATTATTAAATTACTTATTTGTCTATGTACCGTTGGTATCGTTTAAAGAAGTAAGACGTATTATCACATAATTGCTATGTTTATTAATATATATCTATAGAAACACCATTATTGGTATAGTTTCTATGCCCCCATAGAAATGGGGACAGCAAAATTGTAAGTAATTACTTAATTAATACTCATCGCTCCGGTGGTCGGTTTTGTAGTGCAAGTCGAAAACTCCCTTTTTCACCATCACCTCCACAATGTCCTTCAGATATACTCTCGGTGTTCGCTTCTTTAGTTTTGTCTGATTGAAGTAATCCTTATAACTGAAGAAGTCTTCCACCTGCATTGATTTGACCTCAACTTTGCCAGCCTTTGCTACAGCAGTAACGTAGTCTTTGAAGTCGTAAATCATTTTTGCCCTAGCGAAAGATTGTTCCACCAAGTGGTGGAACGAGTCAGCCGACATAAATGTATGGCCTGGCTCGAAGTAGCTCAAGATAATAGACTCAGCTTGTATCTCATCACTGTTGGCAAACTGCACCAAAAAGGTCAACAGGCACCAGTTTTTGTTTTGAGCTGAGCAATTGTCTAGCCAAATCTTTATGTCTTTAGCATCCCTTTTGTGCAGCAAGAAACTTCTGAACGCGCTTATAAGGTCTTCTTGCTTTCGTCCACTTACTCCTTCGTGCCATAATACGGCATATGCAGGGTTTTTGGTGGAAAATCCTCCTAACGGGACAAAGCTCTCATTGTAGGCAACTAGCCTAGGACAGAAAACAGCGGATTTGAATGTGTCAATTCTTGGCAACATAACCACCTTTTGTAAATCCGCAGATATAATAACGGTCTTCTCATCTGTTTTTGCTGCGATGTCTCTTTCGTAAAGTTTTCGTGCGTTTGTGTATCTTAGCTTATGCTTGATGTAGTTTTGGCAAGTTGGACATTCTGAGTCTGGTTCTTTAGAATGATCAGATCATCATTGTGGAGGTCAAATATCTCACATGTTTCACACTCTTCGTGTCCAAGCTTTGCAAATGATATCTTCATTATGTTACTCACGTGGTTTCGGTAGGTTTCTTTGCAGCATTGTACATTTGGGTGCAACTTCGTGAAATTTTTATACATATCTGCAATGGTGATGTCGCTTGGTAAATATTTTCTGTTAGGCGCATGCTTCCTGCGGTAATGGTGCACGCAAGGGTTGAATGAATTCACATGCGCAGTGAGTAGTTCCTTGTTGACTGTTGCGATAGTTAAGTTTCTTCCGTCACGTTTGTCTATAAGTTCTGTCACTGGGGCTTTTATTGCAGTTAGTACTCTATCTATCTATCGTGTGCGTGCACACATACACACCTTCACTACCTAAAATGCAGTTGGCGCGTTACATTTTGCAGTATGATTTGTGGATTTTGTAGATTGTACCATCTAAAACGCATTTTTTTAGTTCACTACTGCATCTTAGTTAGCAGAACAGAACAGTGATATCGGATATGCAACCAACTAATATGCAGTTCAATTAATTTTTTACTGCAATTTATGTGGCTAAATTGTCTCTGCAGGTATGCGTAAACACAGTCTAAAACGCAGTCCGTTGGTCTTTACTGCATTTTAACTAGTTTTATAACATATAACAGTTCATTGACTTTGACGGCCTAAAGCGCAGTACATTCTTATCTACTGCGTTTTAGGTGGTGAAAGTCAATAAAAAACTGAAAGTTTTCAAGTGCAGTAAGAGAAAAATCGCACATTTAAGCTTGAACTGCGTTTTAGGTAGTTTTTATATGATTGTTGTAAGAATGTTAAGAATGACTAAAATGCAGTTGCAAAATAATTTACTGCGAGTTAGTCTGTTTTCTACCTGTCTGTCTGCAATTACTGCATATCTTACGCCACCGCGCTGCATTTTAACTGGTATTTCATCAAATGTTCCGGCTCTTACTGCCTTTGGGTCGTTTTTGGCCTCCATTTCT
>OY735252.1:9129012-9182115 GCA_963457715.1 Argyresthia albistria | reverse complement strand
AAAAAACCACTTTTAATAAGTTGTTTTCCGGCAGACAGCCTAGCCAGTTGCATTTAAATTAAAAGTTGCAGAAACATAATGGAAAAAAAAAACATTACAGCAAATTATCGTACCTGAACCGTACATGAAATTTGTATCTGAATTCTCAACATCGTCGAATGTACAGGTTGGCAAGAAAGGGGGACTCCCATACAACAAACGTGATTTTTTTGCTCATTTTTGCTCGATATTGATAATGGTAGCAGGTAGACGCTTAAAATGTTCACAATATATTGAGTATATTATTTACACTTAAAAAATTTATAATTAAATTAAAATTAAATTAATATTTAGGGGGGGCTCCCATACAATTATTTTTTTTTGCGGTTTTTTATAGATAATGGTACGGAACCCTTCGTGCGCGAGTCCGACTCGCACTTGGCCGGTTATTATTTATGTTTTACAATTAATTTTTGTGCTATACTAAAGTTGCTATATTTTAACTGCCGAAGTTGTTAATAAGTATGCTTTTTGTAATTTTGAACTTCCCAAAACTACATACAACTGCCTCTTTTAATCAATGCCAAATATTAATAAGTTACATACATACATGCCAATGAAGCTCATAATTGAATGTTGTTTGAAAAGGATACATCTTTTTGTTCTCTTCTTGTACATGATTCTGTAACCGCATTCTCTGCATCTTATGGGATCTCTTGGTTTAATTTCATTCTCTCTGTGGCATTCTGTAAAATTAATACATCATTAACATACATTCTATCTATGCTGCCATAAGGCAGGTAAATAGGTACTTAAAAATTATGCTTATGTTTAATCAAATGCACCCCCTACTACTCCCCCCGCGCGGAACTGCATAGTTTCTGAGATGTTTTTTTTTAATTTTTGGAGGTTACATAATATAAGGACTTTAGTTCCTGACCTACTGACCTTGACCTTGAGGGGGAGAGGGGGGAAGGGGAAGGGGGGTAGATACCTCCCCTACTTCTTCCCCCCCGCGGAAATGCCTAATTGCTGAGATATGATTTTTTAAAGTTTTGAGTTTTGAAGTTTTTTTGCATTGTTGGGCGGGGGAGTTGGAGGGGATGAGGGGTTGGAGGGGGGGTTGCCAGAAGTAGGGGGTCGCCTCGCTCCGCTCCGGCTCCCGGTTCTGCTTATAAGTGTGTACCTAACAAACCTATCTTTAGTTTTCAAACAGGAAGTAACCTATAATTGATCCAATCGGATTCAAAATGGCCGCCCAACCAACAAAAACTCGGACAGACAACACCCCAAATGCACTCCGTTTCAGAAAAATTACAACTTTTAATTTATCAAAAATGATATTGTGGTCGATTCTCTAGGTTACACTGACTAAAATTACTTGACAATATTAAGTTTGACAACTCTTATGCGGACGCCATAGATTCCATTTTCGAACTGACTTTTGAATTAGTTCATCAGTACATTAAAATAATTCAAAAGTATGTTTGAAAATGGAATCTATGGCGACCGCATAAGAGCTGTCGGACTTAATATTGTCAACAAATTTTAGTGATTGTAACCTAGAGAATCGGCCACATTTTACGTTTAAAATAGATTCATCTTTTCAAATATGCATACAACGAAACGTAACTAATGTATTTTGACCACAGACCATAGATTTTGACATATTTTTTGCGTTTTGTTACATAATTTTACAATATTTTCAGATTTTCAAAAAATCATATCTTAAAAAGTTTTGACAGCCTAGTCAATAGGTCAGGAACTAAAGTTGAGCCAAATAATTGTTTACCTTTTTATTTTTTTATTTTTTATGAGCCTGTAATATCCCACTGCTGGGCAAAGGCCTCTCTCCCCCTCTTCCACTCCATTCGATCCTGAGCGGTCTCCTTCCACTCTTTATCTCATAGAGCCAACTCATCACTCCATCTCTTCCTGGGTCGGCCACGCTTTCTCTTTGCATTTACTGGGAGCCAGTCTGTGGTTCTCTTAGCCCAACGATTTGGCAGCATTCGAGCAACGTGACCGGCCCAGTCCCACTTTAATTGGGCAGCCTTCTGAGCTACATCTATAATCTTTGTCCGGGAGCGCAGCTCGGAATTCCGGATCCGGTCTAAAAGCCGAACACCGAGAATGCTGCGCTCCATGTTTCTCTGACAAACCCCGAGTCTGAACCTTTGCGCGTCAGTCAAAGACCAAGTCTGGGCTCCGTAGGTAAGGATGGGGAGAATGCACATGTCCATGAGCTTTCGTTTCAGGGACAACGGAAGTTGTCCCTTCATGAGCTCCTTCATAGACCTAAAGCTCTTCCAGGCGTTTTCGACGCGTCTATCGACTTCCTTGTCTTGTCGTGCCTGGAAAGAGACTATTTGGCCTAGATAGATGTATTCTTGGACATATGCAATTCTAACCCCATCCACGTCCACCGTATGCTCCTTGCTGTTATAAAAATTATAAATGAATTCCCTAAAATAGGGCAATCAGCGGAACTAATAAGGAAGCTACAAAAAACTTTAGTATTGTGTAGTGGCAGGTCTCCTGAAAAGAGTCATATAAATTCCTCTCATTTACCTGTGCCGCTAGGGCGGTGGATGAGTATGAAAGGTCCCTTTTTCCACTTATTCACTCGTAAGTCGAAAACCATTGGAAATATCAACACACCAAATTCTAGATTAGTTTTCACGTTTTCAAAAATGACACACCTGAGCCGTTCAAAAACACTGTATGACACACTGACAGATGTAAGGTAACAGTTTGGTTACCCTCGGATTTACTCGGGTTGTTACCGAACACTCAGGGGTAATTTTCGCATCACTCGGAGTGATTATTAGTTATTGGACGTTGTCGGACTTACCCAGCATACTGAGATTGTGTCTATTCCACCCTGCATTTCTATACATACACGTTTTACGGTACCTACCTACCATATTATGAACATAACAGCTAGCCCAAGGCCAGGCTTTTTTAGACCATCATCAGTCTATCAGAGACACCCTATTCAGTAAACCACGCTAATATAATGTGATTTTAAGCTAAACTACTAAACTAAACTAGGTATGAAAAAAACTTTGCTCACCTCCGCATACATATATCATAGGGACTTTGGTAACGGATTGTTCCTTATTATTCGCGTCCGACATTGTTCTTCACGAAATTATGTTCTTTCTTGGTTTGGTACCTACGGTACGAGGGTACGCCAGAGCTTCCAAAGGTACCTATTGGAATACTTAACGTAATCGTAAAATTGATTTCAGTTCAGGAATCCTGATCAGTTCAAACAAAAGTTCAAAGCTAACCTCCTCAGAACAATAACTAAAGCACTAACCTCAATCAAGTTCACAGACTATAATGTATTTGCAATGCAAAAGAATAGGGGATTTTTTGACAGCTAAAAATAGTTCTCAAAGCTGCCGACAGATGGCTTTGTATAGACATTCATCAGAATTCATATGACACAGTCTGTTATCGTCACAGAGTAAGTAATTTTTGACCGATCTTGAACGCAGCCCATAGACTGTCTGCCGCATCAGAAAGGAGGATGCAAACTCTTTGGTCTGCCGTGTGTGTCTACTACTGTCTACCATATAGCTGCATTACACGTTGGGCCAACGCGCTGACCGAACATGTAATAGGGCCTTTTGCCTAGTTTGTGGGTTGGCCACGCACGGCGGGCGTTGGCCAGCAATCCATATCTTGTCGGTTTTTAGTGACCAATCAAAGGGCTGACGGCGGCAAACGGTGTTCAGACGTTCGCCCAACGCGAACCTCAAAATTCGGATGAAATCGACCATTTATTTTTCGTTTTAGCCGTGTTTCTCTCGATTAATGTATTTGAAGAAACGAGGAAATATGTAGGGTAATCTTTATCAAATGAAACTTTTATTTGGCACGCAAAACACAAAAATCATCATTTGGCACAGAGTAAGTGACGTCCATGTTGACGTCTGTGGCATTGTCTGACGGCCAACGACGCAGCCAGCAGTATGTTCTTCGGTTCTTATTATTTGGACTGGCAATTCATGTCTGGCCTACAACATCTAGTGACGAATTTGGAACTACCAAAGTTGTTTTTTTTAAATCCCCCATTGCAACCAGGCCATAAAACGCTTAAAACACAAAAAAAACTTGCAAAGAAACAAACAGTAATAGAAAAAAAACACAGTTAAATCTAGTGTTGCCGGATAATCAATTATCAATTAATCGATTAGTAGGTACCTAAATAATCTAACAAATCTATCTAGTATCGATTCTATCGATATAATCGATTGGATCGATTCTTATACTTGTACCAATATAATCGATTATAGTCGATTAATCGATTATAATTGCTGTTTCTGATAATTAAATCGATTATATCCATATGGTGAGAAGCAAAACAATATAATCGATAAAATCGATACTATCGACACAATCAATTAAATCGAGGTATCGGTTTAGATTATATTGTTACGTTACAGATTACACAACATTATAATCTAAACGATATCTCGATTAAATCGATTTTGTCGATAGTATCGATTTAATCGATTCTATCGTATTGCTTCTCACCATCGATACTATCGATATAATCGATTTAATTTTCAGAAACAGCAATTATAATCGATTATAATCGATTGTATTGGTACAATTATGAGAATCGATAGTATCGATCCAATCGATGAAATCGATACTAGATCGATTTGTTAAATTATTTATATGTACTTAGGATAATCGATTAATAATCGATATACGATCGATAATCCGACAACACTGGTTAAATCATTATCTGTGTTTATATACCCTATCCTCCCTGACCTCCCTCGCCTCAGCTTATAATGATAGATGGTTGTGATCTCAAAATAGAGTTATTATTTTCATTGCTTGCGCGGTTGCGATAACCTATTTTCACTGAAAGCATATAAAGATGAAGACTAATTGGAACTTTCCGAAAACAGTTAAAGCTTTCTATGTAAATCTTTATCTCAAACGAAACCAGAAAACAAATACTAAATCAAAATCTCACATGGTATGTATTGTATGTCTATTGTTACTTACATTGGATATTGCATTGGTCTGGTACCTAGCCTTCACTATTTTCCATACTTATTTGTTTTAGAAACTGATTCTCGAAAAGGCTAGTAAATCATGGGATTCTCTAGAGCCCCAGGAGAAAAATAAGTTCATCAATAAATATAATGAAAGTTATCACCAATATGAGACAAAGTATGCTGAATATTTGAAATCACTTACTCCCAGTATTGACAAAAACACCAAAGTCAGGTATGTATAATATTCAGCATCAGCCCCCTATTGCCTAACTCAGTGATGATCACTTAGTTAGCAAATACAGGTTGGCAAGAAAGTCTAGAAATTAAATGATGGCAACATTCATAGACTACTGCGTGTTTTCTTTATTGCCATATTTGGATTGTCTATCAAAATACGCAATAGTGCTCTAATATGTCACGTATGTTGCCATTATTTATTTTCTAGACTTTCTTGCCAACCTGTAAGGGAGGGAGCACATATAATATAAGCATGCTCATATAAAATGATGGGTCAGAGTGTACATATGGATGTTTAGACTATTTGAGTTGAGAGTATAGATTTAACCCTCTTAACTAACTAACCCCTAGAAGGGGTTAGGTGTCTTATTTCAGGTATGTATATTTAATTCGCCTATTTTAGGTGCATTGAGTATACCTACTTTAAACACCTGGGTGAATTAAGTTTTAGTTTATTCACGTTTTTCACCTGAGGAAAGTATGAGTTAAGTTTTCTAAAAGATAACTTCATTCACCCAGGTCTGTTGCACCAAGATGAATTCGCTCAGGTGAATTAAGTACACATACCTAAGATTTCACAGCCCAAAAAACAATGTTTATTTTTTCTCATCCATGTGTTAACAAGTTTATTTCTATCCAATAATTTAATCTTTCTACTATGTCTAAAAAAGTCTAATTTTCTTTTCAGTGACTCAGAGGATATTGTAGACAACCATTTTAGTGACCCAAGTGAATCAGCAATTCCTATAAATAATATCATTGATGAGATTCAAGCATCAACACATGCAGAGTTCAGCACAACTATGACACATCCTTCTGAGTAATATACTTATTTATACATACAAATGTTTGCAGCATTATTGTTATATTAAGAAATATTAATGTTATCTCTGCCACTCACAGGTTGGAAGTGGACCAAGATATTTCAAACTACCCAAGAGAACCTCCCAGACCAGACCCATTTAGCTCAGAATCTGTAAATCAGATCAATATCAAGGCTCCACCTAAACCTCCTGTTATTAAGTAAGTCCACATTAATTAAGGTCAGTTCGGCGAAGTCCGGCATACTTCATTTAAAAAAATATTAGATGAATATTTTTGGCTATTCTATTATTATTTAGTAAATTTTTATTTAAATATATGATAATACATTTAGTTGACTGTAAAATAAACCTGTCAAACCTATATAAAACCTTTCAGTTTGAGGATTAAACAACGTTTTTGAAAACACATCTCAATAGACGGACTTAGCCTCCATGGCGGGGAAGTCCGTCTAGTGGCGAGTTTACCAACAAATATACAATTTACGCAAAATATATGTCTATTTAGTGTGAGAGTTAACGTCCAACAACCTAATGTGTGTTCTCAAATCTTAAAGATAAGGTTCTAAATGCCTTATTTTCCAAAAAAAAGCTTTTGTCGGGCAAGTCCGGCATACATCAAAAATTCATCGCAATTCAGAGGTAGAAACCTTGGGGTCATGTACATCACTTTCAATGAAATAATATTTTCTTAGTAAATTATAATAATTATTTATTTTAATACAATCAGTCAAAACAGCCCAAACTATTAAGTTAGGGTCGAAGGCTGGATTTTATCAACAAAAAGTTATGCGAGAATAATTTCCCGGGGATAATTTGTATGACAATGTCAGTTCAAAATGAAGTCATTGTTAGGAAAAGTAGAAGTTACTCTGGAGTAAAAGTTACTCTTTCGTTGGTAAATTCCTTGGCTCAACTTTAGTTCCTGACCTATTGACTAGGCTGTCAAAACTTTTTTAGCGTATAGTTGGGGTCATTTAATCATCTTCCTGAAAGTTTCAGGTAACGGAAATTAGTAGTTTTTAAGATATGATTTTTTGAAAATCTGAAAATATTGTAAAATTATGTAACAAAACGCAAAAAATATGTCAAATCTATGGTCTGTGGTCAAAATACATTAGTTACGTTTCGTTGTATGCATATTTGAAAAGATGAATCTATTTTAAACGTAAAATATCACTTTTGATAAATTAAAAGTTGTAATTTTTCTGAAACGGAGTGCATTTGGGGTGTTGTCTGTCCGAGTTTTTGTTGGTTGGGCGGCCATTTTGAATCCGATTGGATCAATTATAGGTTACTTCCTGTTTGAAAACTAAAGATAGGTTTGTTAGGTACACACTTATAAGCAGAACCGGGAGCCGGAGCGAAGCGGAGCGGAGCGAGGCGACCCCCTACTTCTGGCAACCCCCCCTCCAACCCCTCATCCCCTCCAACTCCCCCGCCCAACAATGCAAAAAAACTTCAAAACTCAAAACTTTAAAAAATCATATCTCAGCAATTAGGCACTTCCGCGGGGGGGGAGAAGTAGGGGAGGCATCTGCCCCCCTCCCCCTTCCCCCCCTCTCCCCCTCAAGGTCAAGGTCAGTAGGTCAGGATCTAAGGTCCTTATATTATGTAACCTCCAAAAATTAAAAAAATCATAACTCAGAAACTATACAGTTCCGTTCGGGGGGAGTAGTAGGGGGGGCATCCCCCCACCTCCCCCCTCCCCCCTTCCCCCCTCCCAAGGTCAATTTCAGTAGGTCAGGAACTAAAGTCCTTCCAATTCCTTTTCCTATACGGAGTGATAGATGCACAATTGTGCCCTCTTTTATCCAGTTATTCAATACTCCATTTTGCGTGACAGGTGACGGGGTCTAGCCCATCGCCGCAGCTATGGAGTAATTAAGGTTTCCTCACGATATTTTCCATCACCGTTAGGACAGAAATACAATCGAGTTGTTATTTACCTATTAAATTAAAAGTTATTTAGACAAAAAAGGTTTACGACATCTGAAAACGGCGAAGACCGGCATATGACAATCTTTCCCTCGAAAATGTAGACGGACTTCCCCGCTACTACACTTTGAGGTTAGGTTTATTTTCACCAGGAATAACTCAGTGGAAAATGTGTTTAATTCAATTCTAATATTATAATTAGATAAATACAGTATTAGAGAATACATGTACCTCTAAGAATTTGAAAAATAATGCACAAAAACCACTTTTTTATTTTTTTTTTCTTCCGCGGGTATAATTCCAAATGCAAGTTGCCGGGCGAAAAAAAATTAAATGGTCGCTCATTCTGTTTGTGGTAATAACACCGCCATCTGTGTCAGTTTATTAGAACTAGAACAGGTCTAATAGTTCCTAGATTGTACGTCGATCTTTGTAGTTCCTTCAGAAACCGTTGTTTTTCTTGCTGGACGGACTTCCCCGCCAGACGGATTTCGCCGAACTGACCTTACATCATTCTATTGAGATAATGTTTCTGTAGTCCTTGTCCAATAATGTAATAGGGTATTATTGCTTTTGTGTAAACTTTTATGAAGAAAAAATATTGAGGCTGTGATAAATGAATAAATTTTATTTCAATTTTGTGAAACCTATAAATGCCTTAAAATCATTAATTAACTTACGATAGTGCATTGTCGCGCGGAAATGTAGATGCCATAATGTCTCGCTCGTGACGTCACTTCGTTAGTAAACATACGACGACTGCAAAGACTAGGGACACGAAAAAAAGATCGATTCCTAGGTGGAATCGATTCTTCTCTTCCGATGCCAAGTACTTTTAGCATCGATACTTTTTTTTCGATTCTTTACCGATATGAGTACTTTATAGTTAGTATCGATTCTAGTCTATGACTAACAACATGACGGAACTAAAATCCAATCCAACCGCGCCCCACAACCTGCCAGAAAAATATTTAATTGATGTCAATAAATTGATAGGTGATAGATAAGTTCTTGGCTGTGAATTTAAAATTATGCCTATGAAAAAGTGTAATTATACACAGTGAATATTAAGACACTCGCCGAAACCTTTTTGGTGTAGATCGTCGACACTATCGAGTTGTGGCACAATTTTCCAAATCGGGTGAAAAAAACTCGAAAACTCGAGTTCTTTCTTAGAAAACTAGAAAATTGAATAAACTTTCACCTAAAAGTTGACTCAATTTTCGAGTTTTTTTTAACCCGATTTGGAAAATTGTGGAACCACTCGAAAGTTTCGATGGTCTACACCAACCAGGTTTCGGCTTCAGAGTGTCTTAAAATTCACGGTGTATATATTGTTAATGTTATTTAAAAAATAAATTTAATTGCATGATTGATTTATTTCTTGTCTTGTTTTATTTCAAAATATATAAAGTATGAAGAATTACATAAAAGTTTGTCATTTTCCAGACCATTCAGCTGTTTATTTTTTTTTACGTAAAAGTACTCGATACCTAGAAGTATCGATACTTTTGATACAGATACCGATACCGTATCGATACTTTTTTTTCGATACATCATATGAGTACAGTATCGATACTTTTGTTTCGATACCGTGTCCCTAGCAAAGACCAAGTAGCTACTAATTTACGATGGTTACTATCGGAGTGACATCAAGTCGGAATCAAAATGGCGAATAGTGTTTTAGTCAAATGACTAACTGAGTAGAAAACACGACTTTTCAAATTGAATTATTATTATTAATTATTTACATTGCATTTTTATGGATTAATATCGACGATTCTCGTTTAGCGTTTCGGGTATCTACCTCGGACATGCATTCTTAGATTTATTCTTACATGGGCAATAATACCGTATTCTTCATTCACAATGCCTCATCTTCGTAACAATTATTTATTTTATATACAGGAGCGGAAGTGAATTATACTATATGCTGAATTCCCATGTCGAAAACCTTCCAGAATTCGCTACTTTGGGACAAGGTGTGATAAGGCGATATGAAAGTGCTTCAGTCAAAATAAAGAACTATTACATCAAGGAATATGAAGCTTATTTGAATGGTTTGACATCAAGAGAATTACATGGGCATATGCTAGATATTCTTGGAAAAGATATATAATATAATTATTATAACAACCTTGCAGCATTGTTAAACTGATCAAACAAATTGTTTATTTTTCTAAGGAAATAAATAAAAATACAATCATGTCTAATACTATTTTATTAAGCACTATTTTTAATACATAAAAATTATAGACACAACATTTAAAAATCATGAAGTTCTAGAATAAACATTACACAAAGAAAATGGAATTACGTTCTAAAACCATCAGTAATGTGCATAGATTCGAAACAAGATTTTATTAATACTTTTGGGATTAATTGTATATTAATAAGGGAATGAATGGGGAACCTATTTGCCACAAAGCAGACCAACGGCCATACCAGCTACAAATGATGCAAGAAACACATGGGTCTCAGTGGCATGGTAATGGTCATCTCCAGAGACATTATTAAACCAACGCTTAGCTTTCACTTCCTTTTTCTTCAATAAATCTTCGGCCTTATCTAATTTACGGTCAACAAATCGTTCCACCTAAAATAATAAAAATATATTATTATCAAATATAGGCTTATATTATAACCAGAGATCGGATATTCGGATGCATATTTACCTAAAGTTTGTTTTTAACTGTAAAAGTATGAAAGCGGCTTCTAAATTTATTTTTTTATCTAGCCCATTGCGGTGTCCCACAGCTGGGCAAAGGCTTCACCGGTTCGAGCCCACACATCTCTGGCTGCAGTTTGTTCCATCCACCCCGGCAGGAACTTATCCAGGTTGTCCCTCCATCTCCTACTGGGCCTTCCCCTTCTCGGGTGTATAATAAACTTTAAACTTTATTGCACAAAAACAGAATACAGACACTTAATAATGAAAAAAACATGTACAAAAGCGAGCTTATCTCTAATAAGAGATCTCTTCCAGCAAACCTAGGATGGACAGGATTAATTAACAAAATAATAATAATTTATCTCAAAAAAAAAAAACCGGGTAAAAGGTATCTCGATATTGTGTAACTTATCGGATGCATATTTATTTAGCGTTAATATTTGATCCCTGATGCAAATGTGTATTGTGTATGTAAGGGTACAAGAAGGTCTGAAAAAAAATAAAAACAAAATATATGTTTTGATAACCCCTCGAGTGTCCAAGGGCACTCAACGGGTTAAATTATGTTTCCATATGTATTAATTATCAGTAACTAGCATTTTAATCACTATCTATCACTATGATTTGATCACTTAAATCAGAATTGTTTCGATAGCAAAGCGCATTCCATATTAGCCAACACCTGAACTTTAGGTAAATATGCATCCGAATATCCGATCACTGATTATAACTTTCTCATGCACAGTTAGGGATCGTTCAACAATTACGTGATCATTTTTGGCCATTTTTTTAACCCCCCCCCCACCCCCCTATGTGATCACAGCGTAATCTTTTGTTTTTAACCCCCCCCCCTCGCGTTGATTACGTCATCTTCGTCCGTGCTTAAAATTTTGCTGTTTATTAGCACTGACACGTTTCTATGGGTCTTAGATGACCTAAATTTGGGAAGAGGGTGTGTCATTTTGTCAAAATGCTAGGTAAGAACTATAAAGTTACAGATTTGATAACTTTTTACCTAAAGTATACCCAAAATACTTATACTTCCTCCAATATACCTATAACAATACTGATTGGGAAAAGTCGATAAAATATGCCGAAAAAGTATAAAAATACTGAATCTGGTCACACTGTTCCACAGTTTGTCTATAGCAGGGGAAATCCCGTTTCATCTATGTAATAGTAAGTGTTACCAGTAAATAAACTTCAAAATTGGACGTAAATATTTAAATATAATTTATTTTCGGAAACGAAGCGCAGATGACGTAATCATGGATTCTTCCCCCCCCCCCCCCAAATAATCCGATGTATATACAAGAACCCGACCCCCCCCCCTCCGGTGATCACGTAATTGTTGAATGATCCCTTATGGTAAAATAATTTATTTTACTTGACCAGTCATCAGCAGATGATTAATTTCCACAAATATCATAAAATATGTATCAAAATCAAAGATCAAACTATAACAGAAGGAAGGAAGTTATAAGAATGTCGGTAAATATTTTAATACAAATTCAGTGAGAAATTGCTTTAATTTATAAGTCCCTCCATCCATAAACTATGTATATTGGTATATACATATTTATTTGCACTCACTTGTTAGCAGACATAGTTAATGATTTATGAAGATGCAATACCAAAGCAGAATCCTCCAGTAAAGCCTGCTGAGTAATATGAATTAGCTTTTACAAAACTTATCACCTGCAACAAAATTAAGATTGTATAATTTGGAAGGAGTTCTGAATTCACTTACTGTGATGTAAGTATTTTACCAACTGTGCAAGTGCTTTAATGGATAGATATTTAATTGAACATTGTTATCTGTTTCTGTTGCCAGAACTCATCCCATATTGTATTGACTGCACAGTATAGGTATTACTGTACAGAGTTAGTGAAGCAAGAGTGACTGGTCAAGTAAATAAGATAAGAATATGTATTCCCTTGTGCCAAATTAAAAACTATGTTAGAATTTCAGAACAATGCATTGCAATGACATAAAATATTGCTTTCACCTTCTCGAAGAAGTCAGGTTTTTTGCCTGTCGCTTCCTTTTCAATTTTGTCACTGATTTTGTCAACTTTTTTGGTGATTTTGTCCCAGTTTATATCAATGTATCCTTTCTGGCTAGCAACATGGAGCAAGATCACTCCTCCACCAACACCAAATGCAGCTATTTTTCCGATTTTCATTGTGAGAAAGCCAGTGACCCTGGAATTAATATAATATCATTTTGTAAATGATGTGAATTGATCAAATACAATACAATCAAAATTAATCATCTAAATATTTTTCTTCCGACGTACCTAATAAAATAACTAAGTTCTTAACACTTTATCACATGACTGTAAGGTAGAAATAATTGCAATTTATTGCACTAAGTACTTGTACCTGTAAAAACTAAAGAATGTAATGATACATACCTATTTGTTTTGGCTTTAGGGTTTCAGTATATCTATTCAGAGTGCGACATAATCGTAATGAATTGAATCGTTCGTAGCATGATAAACAAAGAAACCAAAATGATCTCACCATCCTGACGCAGTTCCTAAAATTAACTGCCTCGTAGCAGAGGTATTGGAAATATCTCCAAGAGCTCGCTCAATGAAGTTCTTAGCATCGTCCACGATTTTCTTGGCGTCCTCCGATGCATCTTCTGTTTTAGGTTTGGCCATTTTATCGATAATTTCAGAAATGAAATTAATTCCAAATTCCAAATAGAGCGAGTCCACCAAAAATTTTAGTTTAAGTAGTGTTTTTTTTTATTAAGTTTTTACGGCCTTTTTTAATTAGGTTGTACGGCCCTGGAATCAAGTCCTTTTGGGCCAAATAGTTAATCTGTGTGAATCAAGTGAATGAATGAAATCTCACTGACATTTGCCTTGCTTGATGATGGTTGATGATGTGTGTAATGGCTGCATTAATACGTTGGCCAACGCGTTCGGCCCACGGACACAACAAATTAGGAGGAAAACTGAAAGCTAACCCAGATGGCGCTTTGGTGACTGTACACTGTACCAGAATAATGTACTCTGTGACTGTACCAATGTCAAGTACAGGGTTTCGATGTTTGTGCTTTTTATTGCGATAGAGAACCATAAAATTTATTTCTAATGTGATGACCGTGCGTGAGCTTCGAACTGAGATACGAAGGAGAAATGCGACAGTAGCTGGAAAAAAGCTCTTCTGGTAGAAATGTTAACATGCAAAGAATTCGACGTTATGTTCCGCTAGCGGTTTATAGTAGTAATGTATCCCCTCCCCTTTTTCATTTGAAAGCACTGCATTCAGGTTGGAAAGTTTCAAAACTTTGTTAACAAAAAACTACAAACAATTTGACAGTTCCCGTGTCATACTAAGGGTCAATCGTGAATACGCCACCTAGCGTGAGAAATTGTCAGTTTTCCACCCAATTAAGTTGACGCTGTTCACACGTTCTAGCTGCATTACACGTTGGGCCAATGCGCACGGCCAACTTCTGGTCGAACGTGTAAAGGCCCTAATTGCCTACTTTGTGGGTTGGCCACGGGCGTTAGCCGGCAATCCATCTCTTGTCGGTTTCTCGGGACCAATCAAATGGAATTGGTGACGGCGGCAAACGGTGTTCAGACGTTCGCCCAACGTTTAACCTCAAAATTCTGATGAAATCGACCATTTGTTTTTCGTTTTAGCCGTGTTTCTCTCGATTAATGTATTTGAAGAAACTGGGAGATATGTAGTAGGGAAAATGAAACTTTATTTGCCATGCAAAACACAAAAATCATCATTTGGCATAGAGTAAATGACGTCCATGTTAACGTCTGTGGCACCGCCACCGTCTGACGGCCAACGAAGACCGATTGCCACACGAACGTGTGAAAAGCGTCAACTTAATTCTTAATTTGTCCGTTGGCCGAGCGCCTTGGCCAACAAACGTGTAATGCAGCCATACGTGTAGCAATAGGTCTGCGTTGTCCGTCAGAGTCAGAACAATAACTGAGCCGTCAGACGATGCCACAGACAGACCAGACGTCAACATGGACGTCATTTACTATACCCTATCCAACATAGGATGATCTCTAACAGCTGTCAGTGTCAAAACACGCCTATGAAGTATCGTATTTATCGACAGTAAAATGTATAGAGACAAATAACATACTTTATTGGCAAATAGTGACATGCTACACTATCGTAAGACAAGTTATCGATCTTGACTCGGAACATATAATAGAATTTTGAAGACATCGACAGCACAAGAAAAATTGTGGATGACGATTGGGAGCGTGACGTACGATTCGACCAATCTACCCAGGAACTGATTATAAATCTACAAGACTGCTCCAGCTAGTCGGATTCAGACTTTGATAATGGTGATTTGGGCTGTGAATCGATTTAACGAGAATAAAAACACGTTACAACATCCTTTTGTTTGATTTGCTTGAAACATTCAGAAACTTTAGTTAGAATATCGATAATTTTTATCGACATTATCCCCATGCCTAGTAAAGTCACAGTGACAAGCTGTCAGAGATGATCCGGATCATCCTATGTTGGATAGGGTAAGGATAGGGGTGGGATAGGGTATATATATGTTTTTTTAATGTCTTTAAATAGGTACCCATTCAAAATTTCTTATGGATGTGTTTCGTAACTGGCACTACCTGTTTATATTATTGTTATTTTTATTGTTTTAATTCATGCTGTGAAACATCAACAAATCAAAATAAAAAATAATAAATATAGTTACTGGACCGATTTGCTTCAAAATCGATATCTAAGGATCCGGGTGGAGTCCAATTATGATTCTGGAGTCAGATTTTGAAAAAGTCGCCGCTATCTTGAACATTTTAGTTACTGAACCGATTTGCTTCAAAATCGATATCTCAAGATCCGGTTCTCAGGGTCCAGTAACTAAAAAGTTCAAAATGGCGGCGATTTTTTCAAAATGTGACTTCAGAATCAGGATTGGACTCCACCCGAATCCAAAGATATCGATTTTGAAGCAAATCGGTTCAGTTACTAAAATTTTCAAGATGGCGACGAAGTAGTACACAGTAGTACGGAACCCTTAAAACTAAAATTTTATTTCAGAAATATGATAAACTATGCATAAACTATTGCTTTATGTCAATAAAGAACAAAGAAAAAATACAATTTGAATCTTCCCACATAAATACCCACTGGGTGGGAAGAAACGGAAGATTCCGGGTTTATTCCGGGATTTTCCTGGAAAGTTTCCTAGTCGCCCATCTATATGCATTACACGTTGGGTCAACGCGCACGGCCAACGCGCTGTCCAAAATGGTAAAGGCCCCATTTGCCTACTCTGTGGGTTGGCCACGGGCGTTGGCCGGCAATCCAACTCTTGTCGGTTTTTTCGTGAAATCGTGACTTATTAAAAGGAATTATTTTCTGTTCATTAATAAAATTGGTGTTGAGACGTTCGCCCAACGCTTAACCTCAAAATTCGGATGAAATCGACCATTTTTTTTCGTTTTAGCCGTGTTTCTCGCGATTAATGTATTTGAAGAAACGAGGAGATATGTAGGGTCATCTTTATCAAATGAAACTTTTATTTGGCATGCAAAACACAGAAATCATCATTTGGCATAGAGTAAGTGACGTCCATGTTGACGTCTGTGGCATCGTCTGACGTCATATTATCTGGGGGCGCGGCAGCGCCCCCAAGCCAAGTCGAGCAAAAAGCAAAACATACGGGCGCAGCAGTAACATCCTTTACAGGAAGCCATTCAGAGCATATTTGACCTACCTGTTACTCCGTTGTGGATAAAGATAGAAACCTGAATTCCCGGCGGCTAAAAGGCACCATATCATAAGACATATTCTCAAAATTTCAATAAATTTGAACCAGTAGAGTTGAAGGTACAGCAATTCAAAGTTCCTCAATTTTGACACTCACTGACTCACTGATTCACGATCATGAAAACTCAAAAGGTTACTTCTAGCGAACCCACAAGCTTAAAATTTTGAGCATGGTTAAAGTTTAGCCTGCAAAGCCAAGGAAAACTCAAACATTGCGCAATTTTAGCCCCAATTTCATAATATATTAATTATCAATAAGCTCAGTACACGACTACTTCGATTCATCGCTATTCCCCATTAGATGTCGCTAGTCGCTATGTGTATCTTGAATCGCGGTATGGTTTGGTTCCAGCTATGATTTAAATAAAGCGGTTACAATATTGTCTAATATCGCTATTCCCCATTAGATGTCGCTAGGTGTGCATTTCCTGAATCGCGGTATGGTTTGGTTTGAGGTAAAGTAAAAGTAAATGTAGCCCATTAATGTCCCCACCGAGGGGCACAGGCCTTTACTCGGATCCGAGTAAGATTGAGCCATATTCCACCACGCTGGCTCAGTGCGGGTTGGTGGAGGGGTTTTTACGACTACTACATACTACAAAGTAGTGATAGTAGCCGGGACCTACAGCTTAACGTGCCATCCGAAACACGGAGTGTCCGATAATGTACTTAAGACAAATTAATCATCTCATTGGTACATGGTCAGCACCGGGATTCGAACCTGCATCTCTTGCGTGAGAAGCAAGGTGAAACCCACTAGACCACGGAGCATGGTTTGAGGTATGATTTATATTTATATAATTCACCGCCCAGACTTGTCACAAATCGTAACATCAAAGCCACAGAGAAGAGCCCATAGAGATAGGGAGTGGGCTTTGAGAAAGTCGGTATCTAACGCACAAGAAATAGTACCCGAAAAGAAAAAAAGGAAAGTTACTTACAAAAAGAAATGAGATCCCAACAAAAACATGCATAGGCATATACAAAAACGCCAGTCTCGCAGCCTGCGCAGTTTATTCTACCGTAAAAAGTTGTGAGATCTAATTTTAAACCAAGTCGGTTAATTTAACCAGTATCTGTGTATGGTAGAATCTTTCCAACAACTTTATTATCGTATACTGTTAAGTACCTACCTAATTAGTTAACTAATAACATTTATAGTGATCGGATCAATATAAGACATCTTTATTTCTTCAATAATAATTAGAATAACTTGGCAATCGCGCTCAACTGACCACTCTATAGCACCCAGAGCACAAATGAATATTATTACTCAACACAACATATCTCTAAATAAAGATAAACTTAACTAATAAGAAAACAACGAATTATTTCGGAGCGAGAGCAATAGGTACATTACGTTGCACACACGGTCCTATAGTCGACAACTTTTCTACGTGCGATTGCCAAGTCATTCTAATTATTATTGAAGAAATAAAGATGTCTTATATTGATCCGATCACTATAAATGTTATTAGTTAACTAATTAGGTAGGTACTTAACAGTATACGATAATAAAGTTGTTGGAAAGATTCTACCATACACAGATACTGGTTAAATTAACCGACTTGGTTTAAAATTAGATCTCACAACTTTTTACGGTAGAATAAACTGCGCAGGCTGCGAGACTGGCGTTTTTGTATATGCCTATGCATGTTTTTGTTGGGATCTTAATATTGTCCTGAGATATTAGGAGTGAGTGTCAGCAAATTACGTTTCGTTCACCAAAATGAAATTACTATTTTCATTTTCGATTTCCAGATAAACTACGCATTCCCTTGCAGAAGAATGAAAATATTAGTGTGAAAAGTGACTGCCAGCTATCCAATAAACATCTTTTTATAATCAAATTAGGGATGAACGATATAAAAGCCATCCCACATGTCTTGCCTACGATGAATTTGGAAATACTCCCTTTACGATTTGGAACTAGGTACAGAAGTTGTTTTTTTTTTTTTAATCTTGGTCTCAAAAAACCGACAAGAGATGGATTGCCGGCAACGCCCGCCCGTGGCCATCCCACAAACTAGGCAAAAGGGCCTTTACTTTACACGCTTGGCTAGCGCGTTGGCCCAACGTGTCATGATCATTGAGATAATGTCATGATGCATGCAGCTTATTGTTCTGAGCTGAGGTTCTGAGCATGCAGCTATTACTTCAATAAATCAATGAACGCAGTTTAAGAGCTTATTACATTACTCTGTCGGCAGGGCACGATTTGTATAAACGTCTCACTCATATGGAACGATTAGAAAGA
This sequence comes from Argyresthia albistria, assembly GCA_963457715.1. Taxonomy (NCBI): domain Eukaryota; kingdom Metazoa; phylum Arthropoda; class Insecta; order Lepidoptera; family Argyresthiidae; genus Argyresthia; species Argyresthia albistria. The sequence goes on along the minus strand of OY735252.1, from coordinate 9,163,389 downwards.
GACAGTGAGTCAGACAGGGCGCTGCCGACAGCGTAGTCTACTATGCCCATTATTTTGACAGCACTATGGTGTGCCGTACGTGCCGTACTTACTTACATTTTTTTTTACTCCAACGAATGCTATCTATGAAGAAGTTTTTAGTTGGTGATGTAAAACCAGCAATATATGTGTAACTTATTTTATTTATCTTTCCGGTATAGATAAATAAATATTGCAAAGTCAAATAGGTACATGTACATACTGAAATACTTTTGAAAATAAATATTCAAAATTCAAATAGAAGAGAAGAGTAAATTATGTAAGAATAATGTTTCCTTGTGTAAAAAGTGGTCCTCTTCTAATTCATGCAAGTACTGCAATTTGTTATCGTATATCTTCAAAAATATACAGATGGAAACATAGTTTGTCATTATGGGTAAGCATTAAAATTATTTTATCCACGCAAATGTTTTGTATCATCGAGATACACAGTTAACAGCTTTTCTTACCTAAACACTGACATGATATGTGATGTACCTACGTACTATATATGTTATGTTCATGTTGTCCATGTCCATAACCTTAAAATTCCTATCTACGGACTAATTAGACCTGAGGATTAGACTGTTTGGGTTTGTTGTGATGATCCAGAGTAGTCATAAAATTGATTTAAAACCCGTATGAAAATAATAGTGTACATAACAATGGTGACTTGCCCATAGAATCGTCATGCCGCCGAAACAAAATCAGTAATCATTTGTAGCCAAAAGCGGGCTACATACAACATAATATTGGTGGCAATGTAGGGTGAAAGGTGTGTTTCACTGGAGCTGCCTTTTGTGTGCGCTTGGAGGGGTGTATGTACCCGCACAGAGCAGGCGGCTCCAGTTAACACCCTTTATTGCCCCTGCCTGTCGCAGGTGTGTGAGTAGCCCCCTTAACCGTTTTGCCAACTTATTCTGATGAAAATAATTTTGAAAAATACCAGTGAATTAGACTTACTCATGCATTATAAGTGGGTACTTCTACTTCATGAATTTATATTGTATTATTAATTTTAGCTCAAGGTATCTACACCCGCATTATGGTGTTTTATAGATGACACCAAGACAAGATGTCTGTTAATTGAAAGCTATATTAATAATAAAATTAAAAATTTAATTGATTTTGTTGTAATAATAATAATCGATTACTTATTGAATTTATATAAGAACTTATTTATAATTATAACACTACAAAATTCATTTATTTTTAGGGTTCCATACCCGAAGGGTGCCAAACGGGACCCTATTACTGAGACTTTGCTGTTCGTCTGTCTGTCTGTCACCAGGCTGTATCTCATGAACCGTGGTAGCTAGACAGTTGAAATTTTCATAGATGTTGCCGCTATAACAACAAATACTAAAAAATAAAAGAAATTTCATATTAAGGGGGGCTTCCATACAACAAACATGATTTTTTTTCTCATTTTTGCTCGTTATTGATAATGGTAGCAGGTAGACGCTTAAAATATTCACAATATATCGAGTATATTATTTACTTAAAAAATAAATAATTAAAATAACCTCTTGACTGTGGTTGTCCCGCTGCGGGACAAGGTCAGGCAATGCCTGACTGTGGCAGGTGAGTGTTTGTCCCGCAGCGGGACAAAGAAATTAGGTTCAATTTTGCTTCCGTTGCAGCATTCATCTTAATCCTATCTCTTTCTAACCTATTCAAATTGTACGAGAAAGAACAGGCTATCTAATGAATGATTGGTTTTATACTCTGTGGTCACACATTGCACAATAAAACTCACTCAAACACGCCACTCTCAACCGCCATTCTGGGTTTGCGTCGCGCGATTACGAAAAAGTGTTATATTATTAAATAAAGGCTATCTGTGTTTTTGTTTATTGTAGTTCTATACATTACAATGCATAAATAAAACCAAACATTAGGCCTAAATCTTGCTTTATTTTAAAAATAATACAGAAATAAGTACAACTCTGGGAGCTTCATAATAAGTTACACCTATTATAAACTGAATTATATTATAGCTATTATCAAACTGAACTATTAGGCGTGTGGAAAGGAAAAAGGGTAAAGAATTCTATTAGGAATGTTATTCTAATAAGAATTATCCTTAATTCTAACAAGAATAGGAGAATTTCAACAAAAACTAAACATCGGCGCTCAAAAGTCATCGAACTGTGCGGGGGCCTGTGCGGGACACACAGATGGCGCGAAATTTACAAAATGGCCGCCACTGACGACTGGATAAAATTAATTTTAGGGGGGGCTCCCATATAACATGTTTTTTTGGCGGTTTTTTATAGATAATGGTACGGAACCCTTCGTGCGCGAGTCCGACTCGCACTTGGCCGGTTGTTTAATTTTGTCATTATATTATTTAATTGATACAAATACAAAAATACAAAATCTTTATTTACCTGATTGGGTTGAAATATACAAGTTGCTTATGTACCCCACACTATGTTTAACCTGTCACATGGAGTCCTGATTGATGATAATTTAATTCAATTCAATTTCTTAACACGCTGGGTAGCGTAAATACAAAAGAGTCCTTGGAACAATATTGACATTAAAATTATAAAAAAAAAAAATGACATTAAAATTATTTTGGCAGTGGGTACCAAGACGTCAATGAATGTCTAATTTTTGACGTTGGTACCCACTGTCAAACTAATTTTAATGTATTTTTTTTTTACATAAAAATGTACTTTCGTAATAGACATTAATTGACGTCTTGGTACCCACCTGTCAAAGTTTGTTCAGGGAGTGTCCTTACGCGAATAAGTAATCATAACCATAACGGGTAAACATAGTGAATTGATTACTTTCTCTGTGGGGGTAACTTTCCCTAATTTTAAAGTCAAATATTTATATTTTTCGCCAAGATAGCAAGCCAAAGGGATAATTAAAGTCTTAGTCCTCACCTCAGGTATAGTGGAATGAGTCAGGGGAAACTTTTATAATTTTCAGAATGAAGATATAAATACAGATATCAAGTTAAAAGTGGAACAACATTGGAAAGATGAAGTGTTGCAGCAATTACCAGAATATAACAACAAGTCAACATTCTATGTGCTGCCAATGTTTCCATATCCTTCTGGAAACCTGCACATGGGACATGTTAGGGTGTATTCAATATCTGATACTATAGCTCGATTTCAGAGTCTTAGTGGCCAAAATGTTGTACATCCCATGGGGTGGGATGCTTTTGGATTGCCAGCTGAAAATGCAGCAATAGAAAGAAACATCCCACCAAAGCAGTGGACACACACAAATATAGATTCCATGCAGGAACAACTTCTAAACCTGGCATTCAATTTTAATTGGAATAGAGAGGTCAGCACATGTGATCCACAATATTACAAGTGGACACAGTACATTTTCTTAAAATTATTTGAGAATGGCATGGCTTATCAGAACAAGGTGAGTTTTTTTACTGGTAGCTTAATTTATATAAGAATATCTGCAGAGTGATGTCAAAGTCAGCCCCCTGTCATGCCCCCGTCATGCAAATTGGAGTATTGAATCACTGGCTAAAAGTGGGCACAGTTGTGCCTCTGCCACCGCGTATGGGAAAAGGCCTGACGCTATGTTTTTTTTTATGTCAAAGGCCTGGGCCGCGATTCTGTGGGCAAGCAAATCCTATGGCAATAGCTACAGCAAGGGCGAAAAATGACGATTTTGGCTTATGAACGGCGCCGAGACGCGCACCGCGCGCGTGGCTTCAAACAAACCAGTGTTTTGCGCCCTCACATTAGCTGGAAATAGCATAAAATAATATGCACCTATACCACCAATTAAGTGATATTTTAAATTACAGGCTCTAGTCAATTGGGATCCAGTAGACAAGACAGTGCTGGCAGATGAACAGGTGGATGATCTGGGATGTTCCTGGAGATCCGGAGCTAAGGTGGAGAAGAAAACACTCACACAATGGTTTGTACAGACAACTAGATTTGCAAAACAACTTTATGATGGTCTCAGTGATAAATCTTTAGAAAATTGGAATGACATCATCAACTTACAAAAACATTGGATTGGAGAATGTGACGGAGTTGTTGTGCATTTTAAACTCAATACAAAGAGTGGATCCAGAAGCTTTGATGTATGGACATCAGAACCTCACAAGCTACTACATGGACAATTCCTTACAATTACCAGAAGTAATCTCATTGCTCAGGAAATATCTGAACAGCCAACTGACTCCCTAAAGATTCATCTAACTGCTTATAACCCAGTTAATGAATTAGAACTTCCTATTTATATATCAGATGATGCCAACTATGCTGAAGGGCGTGACGTGTATATAGCTTGCCCATTGACTAATGATGATGACAGAAAACTAGCCGAAAAACTGAATATTCAGTTCTCCAAAGACAACCATGATTTTGACTTAGAAAGAGATAACAAAAAAGCAGTTGAAATTGCACAAAACAGTAATGCTGGCGGATACTACGTCAGTTCAAAACTCAAAGACTGGCTTATATCAAGACAGCGATACTGGGGCACTCCAATACCTATCATTCATTGCAACAAATGTGGGACTGTCCCTGTCGCGTTTGAAGATCTTCCGGTCGAACTCCCTGAAATAAAATCCTTCGAAGGTGGCATACAGACACTGGCAAGTAACGAAGGCTGGGTAAATACTCAATGTCCCAAGTGTGGCGATCCTGCCAAAAGAGAAACCGACACCATGGATACATTTGTCGATTCGTCGTGGTACTACTATCGGTTTCTTGACCCTAAGAACAATGCGCAGCCATTCGACAAGAGCAAGCTTGCAGGCTGCACCCCTGTGCACATGTACATCGGCGGCAAGGAACACGCTGTGCTGCATCTCTACTACGCACGCTTCATGAGTCACTTCCTTCACTCTCTCGGCCTGACGACACATGCTGAACCGTTCAAGAAACTCATAGTACAAGGCATGGTCATGGGCCAGTCATACCGGCTGAAGTCCACCGGTAAATACATCCCGCCGGAAACCGTGCAACAAGTCGGCAATGAATTCAGAGAGAAAGGAACAGATGCGCCTTTGATTGTACAGTGGGAGAAGATGAGTAAATCTAAGTACAATGGCGTCAATCCCGAGCACTTGCTGGCCACGTATGGCTGCGACACAACCAGACTTTTCATCCTTGCTGATGTCCCTCCAGCCACCAGCCGGAATTGGTCAGATGCTAGTAGGTACCCAACGTTGTTATTCATCGATGGCCGCCGGCACAGTATACATACATATAGAACAGTAATAAATCAGAGGCCGTTTAGGAGCGTTCGTTACCTACTTTCGCTCGATGCGCAGGGCTGTATCACGTTTGTGGCTTGGCATACCTACCCAAAATACTAATTTTGCTTTTAGGTAGGTACCTATGCAATTTTTTTGTTATGTACAGTTTCATAGACAATATTGTTTACACAAAGTAATGATATTACAGATCGTTAGGTATGTGTTTTTAGTTACCCACTTCGTCGAATATTTTAATACTTAACTACCACTAAACTATACCTAAAATTTTTCCTTGTAAGTATAATAGTTGCTAAACTGCTCTAGGTTGGTAAGTTAGTAAGATAGCTCCGGATTTGTCCCAGTGTTATTAAGGCATCCATATACACAACAGTACACACGTTTTCGAAAAGACGACGAGACGATGACATACTGGTGGCGGTAAAACGAATGAGAGCGAGCGAACACGACAACGGGGCGGCCGGCCCCGATCACAGAACACAATTACTCTGCCCCGATTGAAGCAGTCTCCACTATCCCCACTATCATTCCCGAAGGCTATTGTATTGTACGTGCATACCGAATACGCGCGCATGTGTGCAGCCGTGCGATGTACCTTTGTTCGATGATTATCTGCTGTTCTTATACTGTGCCGCCGGCCTGTCTGCCGCAAGGGTGCTGCTCGTGAGGGCCACTTACTATTGAAAATTAGTGTACGTTAAACATCGATAGACTATCGATAGTATCGATAGTAAATGGCTATCGATACTATCGATAGTTTTTCTAAACTATCGATCGATTGTTTACTTAAGTAATACTGTTGTTATAACAAGTTGTTATTTGTTATAACAACTTCAATGTTGCGAGAAAACATCCACGAACTGTTTAAAACGCAGAAATAGGTTAAAAGAAAAGAGATTAAACGAATTGTTGTTTAAAAACAAAATAGCTGCTATTTTGATGATTGATTTTAGACTTTAATAATTAAAGTCACAAATCAATCATCAAAATAGCAACATAATTATTATGATGAATGCTGATTTTTTTATTTCTATTTCGAATATATAAAAATAAAACTCCGTTTCGTGTAATATTTTTTTTGATATCACGCTTAGCCAAAAAAATGAAACTATCGATAGGCTATCGATACTATCGATAGTTTTTAGTAAAACTATCGATACTATCGAAATACCAAACTATCGATGTTTAACGTACACTATTGAAAATGGTTTCATAATTATGATTTTTTTTTTCAGCTTTTCCTGGAGTTCTCATCTGGCAACATAGGTTATGGATGACTTTACGGAATTTCCTACAACTCAGAAATGATCCTGTAGTTCAAGCTTCACACAGTATTTCAGAGGAGGAATTCAAAAGTTACGAAACAAAAATATGGACTTCTAGAAACTATTTCACAGCTAATGCAACATACCAGTTCAAATATACACAAAAACTGAGCATAGGTATCTCGAGGCTACAAGGATTGACGACTACTTTGAGGGTAACCCATTGATTATCCTAGATGCATTTGTTATTGCATTTTTGTACATTGTTTTGTGCATTGATTGTTAGTACCTACGCAATTATATTTGACGATAAGTCTGGGCGTATAGTATGCAAAATCGTAGGACGTAGGGCAAACTCGCGTGTTGAAATAACCGGCCAAGTGCGAGTCGAACTCGCGCACGAAGGGTTCCGTACCATTATCTATAAAAAACCACAAAAAAATAAAATTGTATGGGAGTTCCCCCTAAATATTAATTTAATTTAATTATTTATTTTTTAAGTAAATAATATACCTACTCAATATATTGTGAACATTTTAAGCGTCTACCTGCAACCATTATCAATATCGAGCAAAAATGAGCAAAAAAATCACGTTTGTTGTATGGGAGCCCCCCTTAATATTAAATTTCTTTTGATTTTTAGTAAGTATTTGTTGTTATAGGGGCAACAGAAATACATCATCTGTGAATATTTCTACTGTCTAGCTACCACGGTTCATGAGATACAGCCTGGTGACAGACAGACGGACGGACGGACGGACAGACAGTGAAGTCTCAGTAATAGGGTCCCGTTTGGCACCCTTCGGGTACGGAACCCTAAAAAAGAAGTCGGCCGCTTTGCCTGCAAAATCTTTTCTGTGTCGCCTACGTCTCAGCATACGCCTAGACTCATTGGTTGCTTTGCTTGGCAGGTTCTGGCTTATTTCAAAATGGAAAAAGAAGCACTATAGTATAGGCTTGTGGTAATCCAATAAATGTAGGAACAAGTCTTAAGTGAAGCATTATGTACAAAATGGCTTGACATTCTCAGAATTGTATATTTCTAGCAGATATATTTTATAAAGTCAATTTTGTGCAAAAAAATACAGCATTTGACGACTTTACATGACGTCATTCTGTTGTTATTTCATAGAACTCAGGAACAAAAGTTCCGTTTTTACAGTTCATAAAAAGTATCTATTTGGACTTGCAGGCCACAAGCCTATTATACTATTTTAACTAATGAGTTTAAAAAATTATCTTTTACAGAATAACATTCCTCCAGAGGTCATAGCTCAAAGCGGCGAATTTGAGCTTGCACTAGCAACTCTGATCATCATGCTTTCTCCCATTGCGCCGCATTTCTGTTGCGAGCTGTGGGCTGGGCTGCAGTCTGCGCCAAACAGAATATGCAATAATAGTCTGTTAATCAATTGGGAGAATAATGTTCTACATCAAAAGTGGCCTGTGGTAGACGAGCACTATGAATTGTCTTTTCGGTGTAAGGTATGTGTTTTTTGGAAGTAGAAGAATGTTTAACTTTTCGAGTAAAGTTTCTTTGGCTCTGAGCGAGCTGCCCCCCTATGTGACTTAGGCTCGCTCAGAGCCAAATAAATTGGCGCGGTCTGGGCTTCGCATGGCAATGGCTATACCGAGGGCGTGTAGGGCAGTTTGTAGACGGTGCGGCGCGCCTTGGCACGCCATAGCTATACCCAGGGCGTGTAGGGCAGTTTGAAGCCGGTGCGGCGCGCCTTGACACGCCATAGCTATACCCAGGGCGTGTAGGGCAGTTTGAAGCCGGTGCGGCGCGCCTTGACACGCCATAGACAAAGCGAAATCGGCTTTTGGATCCTCGCCTTTGCTATTGCCATGCTATTCTAGGGGCCAGATTCTGCAAGCGAATGGCATGTCAGTGGCTATACCGAGAGCACGAATCACCGGTTTGTTTGTAGCCGGCGCGGAGCGGCACGTCGCGTCTCGGAGCAGTCGACAAGCCAAAACCGGAATTTTGAGCCCTCACTATAACTATTGTCTGTCATACGGTTCGCTTACACAGTCACGGTCCTGGCCCCAAGTTGCCTATTTATTGGAATGGCAGTAGATAGCAATAGCAAGTGCGCAAGATGCCGGTTTTAGGTTCTCGACGCCGCCGCCGCCGCCGCGCAGCTCAACACTCGCTATTGCTATTCCAATGCATTCGCGACTCGCGGCCCGGCCGGGGTCGTGTACGCGAATCGTATGGCAGTGGCTATAGCGGGGGCTCCAACGTTGGGCAGTGGTCCAACGTAGAGAAGAGGCAAAAAAAATATGACGTGTTCTAAGTGTAAACGTGTACGTGTAAATATCTACAGAATATAAATGATATTGAATTTTTATTTTTTTGCTCAAATTTCTGCTTTTGGCCTTCTTTTGGCTTGTCGACTGCATAGTATATCGATTGCTCCCAAGGGCGCAAAATTAACAAAATAACTAATCTTTAACTGTTTCTAGGTAGATGGTGCAGACAGGAGTGACCTGAAAATCAAAGCCACGAATCTTGCAAAACTAACAGAAAAGGATGCCTTGGAAATTATGTTACAACAAGATGAAGTGGCCAGCCGAGTCAAGAGGGGAATCATCAGAACCAAGTTTGAATTGTATCCTGGCGCAAGAGCCATCCTCAATATATTTACTGATAGATTAGCGAAGAAAAGGAAATCTATCGTTGAGAATTAAATGCAAAAAATACTATCTATTAGATTTTAATAGTACAATATTATAATGTATTTTTTGTTCAAAACGGTGTTTGTCCCTTTATTACACAGATACTACTAGTGGCTCTGTGAGCTGTAGACCTCGCGAGTATGTAAGCTGAAATGCTAACACACAATATTTTTTTTTCAATAACACAAACTTATGAATGTACCTGGTTACGTACATGCAGTATGAAAGTAGCCGCACCAATAACTTTGTAAACTAGGTACATTTTGCGATCTTGACTTTTTACTAAAATTAAATAGTTTGTTTCACTCTCATGGTCTTTACGAATCCAACGACACCTCATTTGTTTATTGGGCCTATTAGACTACGCTGTCTGACTCACTGTGTCTTTCTAGTCGTTCCATCAGAGTGAGACGAGACGTCTATACAAATCGTGCCCTGCCGACAGCGTAATGTAATAAGCGCTAATATCCATCGAGCCGTTTGGGTTGTAGCGATTTTTTTACATTTTACATACAACCCTATATCTCCGCCATTTTGAAAAAAATCCAAAAACTGGCTCGACAAAAAAAACTATTTAATTGTTCAACCTACTCACAAAATTTCACACGAATCGGTTGAAAAATGCGTCCTGTAGAGGAGAACAGGAAAACAAACAATCAAACATACGAAAGTATTTTTGGCCAATCCTGAAACGGAGACGCTTCGCTCGCTCGGTCAATCAAATTACTCCCCCGTGACTCTCCATACTTTAGAGGTCTTTTTGACCCACTTAGGGTCCGAATTAAGCAAAATCCGTTTTAGCGAGCGGTTTTGTAATACTAAGAAGATATTCCCATCAATAGAATCTTTCTAGCTGCAGCCGTTTCGCCCTTTTTTTGATCAGTCAGGCAGGACTTACTCGTTTATATAAAGAGATAAACTATGTATACGAGCAAGCTGCCTATAGTAGTTTGTTACACAAGGGGTGAAAGAGAGCTATTTCGGACGAAGCCCCAATTTGGACCCCGTGCGAGCGCAGCTCGCAAAGGGCGCTAAGGTCCGAGTCTACCCGAGATATTTAGACGCCAGAGCGAGCGAAGCGAGCGAGCGAGCAAGCATAGTCCGAGGGTGAAATAGCTACTTACACCCCGAGGTAAGCATAATTAAACGGACAGACTGCAGTGCAGGACACTGCAGGACCGCAGAACCATAAACATAATAAATAACCCAAAAAATCGCAACACCTAGTCGAATTTACGTATATACTTATCTTTGAATACATAATCGTCAATTATAGTTGTAAGTTTTAGGACTACGGGAAAGTTTAGGGTGTCAAAACACGCGTATTGAATTTTATTTGGATAATTAAAAAAAAAATTGATAAGTTAATAGAAAAAAGCCACGATTTATTTAATTTTATTATTTTTTTGCGATTTTTATATTTTTATTTTATAGAATACATAAAATGTATGTACATTTTTTTTTCTAAAAATTGAAAAATAAAAAAGTTATGAATTTTTTTGAACTTCCGGATATGGTCGGAATATGGAACGATCGTCGGAGTATGGAACCTGGAACGATCGCCGGAGTATGGAAAGATCCCGGACAGGATTTGCGCACGTCTAGTCAAAAAACGGCTAAACGCGGTTTCTTTCCATATTTACACATATTTTCCCATCAAAATGGAAGGATTTGTAATAATTCTGGATGGATATCGGAATTATTCGGAAAAGTGGAATAATTCCGCGTGATTGCCCATCTATGACAGCTGCAAAACCTCTTTTCTGAGCTCGGATGAAAAGTAAAGTCACTTTTTATGGTCTAGTCTCAGGGTCTGAGTCATAATCATAATCATAATCATTTATTCATTGAACAACATAGTTGTGTGTGAATATTAATACAATTAGTCTTAACTACTACTTACAACACTTATGTTCAAGGTTAAAATTAAAATTAAAAGCCATCAAGGTCCAAGAGTTAGAAAACCATAATTAATGTTGATTATATTAAGCCGGAACCTTGTGTGTATGCACTCCATTTAACGAGTAACCATAGAGCATGTTATGTCAGTAAGTTTGTCTGTGATCTTACTCTATGCTTGTCTATTGCTTTTTCCTCTTCCTTTTGTGATGTCGATACGCACGCTTTGCGAGACTGCTAATAATTAATTTAAACTGCTTGTATTGTGAAATCTACGTGAGAATACTGCTGTAAAACATTGTATGTGAGTGTATTTATATGAATTAAATATTGCTTGCATCAGAGAAGAATTGTTTTGTCTGAATAGAATTTCCTTCACGTGGCACACTGCGCACACGCTCTGCTAACGACCTGCTTGATGCTCATCTATTTAACGCATAGAATTGCAGTCGTAATAGGTTCTGTGCCCAGAGAGAAATTCAGACAAGAACCGCAAGGTAACATAACCTCACATACATTTTCATCATGGCGGAGACCGGCGACAATGAAGGCAGAGTGCCGCCAACGCACGTGGCATCATCATCGCCGCCTATCAAGAAGCTAGAAGGAATCACCAACTTCTATAGCTGGAAATTTGCCATGCGCATGTCGTTACTGCACGATGGACTGTGGAACCACGTGATCTCGGAGACAGCAGAGGGTGACGAACGTGGCCAACGCGCCCTTGCGAGAATATGTCTCAGTGTGGAGACGCATCTGTTCCAATACGTAAACAAGGCAAGAACCGCCAAGGCAGCCTGGAAATCATTGGCTGAAATTTTTGAAGACTCGGGGCTGGTTCGCAGAGTACAGTTGATGAGAGAATTGCATAAATTGGAATATTCAAGCTACAACTCGATGGACAAGTACATCAGCGCAGTTATTATCCTGACCCAACAACTGGCTGATATTGGTAAAAATATAGAAGACAGCGAGGTCGCTGAGATACTTTTATCTGGATTGCCATCTTCATATGATAGCTTGGTTTCTAACCTAGAAACGGTTAACATGACTGGCAGTTTGAGTAGCGAACTTGTCAGGGCCCGCTTGCTGCAGGAAGAAAGCCGCAAGAATAAAGAAGAAGAAAACACTGCATTTGTTACACAGACAAGGAAAATGTTCAAAGGGAGGTGTCACTACTGCAAGAAAAAAGGACATTTGAAGGTGAACTGTTACAAGTACAAAAACGACCAGAAGAAAGAAGATCATGCTATGATAGCTACTAGCGCCCTGATGGTGCAAGATCATGATGGAGACTTCTTCGTGGATTCCGGATGTACGAGTCACATGTGCAAAGACATTAGTTTATTTTCAAATTTCAGGCAGCATAACTCAAAAATTATAGTGGCAAATAGTGAACAGTTGTCTTGTGAGGGCATTGGTGATGTGAAACTGTTTTTAAATGGAGAGGTTAGATATTTGAGTAATTGTTTATATGTTCCAAAGATAAGTTCCAATTTGATATCGGTAAGCAGTCTTATAAGCAAAGGGTATAGAGTGACGTTCGACAAAGGGGGTTGTCAGATTTTTGGTAAAAATAATAAACAGATTGCTGTTGCAATATTGACAAATGGTATGTATAGGTTAAGTTCAAGTGAGTCTTTGCGTGGAGGGAGCTCTTCACTCTTGCAGAGGCAAGAGGCTAGTAGTTCCGCAGCTACTGCTAAGCAGACTGTGGCAATTGGGGATTGGCATTGTAGGTTAGGCCATCTTAACTACAGGGATTTGAAGCAATTAGGGGATAGGATGTCTAAACATCTTTTGTTCCAGGATGACAACACCAATATGGAGTGTATTCCATGTTTAGAAGGAAAATTAGCTTCAAAAACTTTTCCCCGTCGCATGGATAAGGTCAAGGACACACCACTGGCTCTGGTACATTCTGATGTGGTTGGTCCGTTGCCAAGCAGTTGGGGTGGCGCAAAATATTTGCTCACTTTTACCGATGACTGTACAAGGAAGTCATTCGGGTACTTATTGAAGAACAAACATCAGGTATGTGATTGTTTTATAGAATTTGTAAATATGGTTGAGAAACAGACTGGTTTATTTGTGAAATGTTTACGTTCTGACAACGGAGGTGAATACTGTACTAAGCTACTTTCACAGTTTTTAAAGCGAAAGGGCATTGTGCATCAAACAACGGTAGCGTACTGCCCACAGCAGAACGCAGTCTCCGAAAGGCTCAATCGAACTTTGATGAACAAAGTCAGGTGTATGTTGCTGCATTCGGGACTGGACAAGCGCTTTTGGGGAGAGGCTGTAATGGCCGCAATCTATCTAAAGAATAGATCTCCAACGTCGGCCTTGGACGGTCGTATTCCGGAGGAAGTCTGGACTGGGACTAAGGTAGACCTCAGTCACCTCCGGGTCTTTGGCTGCGTGGCATATGCGAAGGTACCGAACCACAAACGTGGTAAATTAGATGCAAAAAGCAAGCCATATATTTTTGTAGGGTATTCAAATACTACAAAGGGATATCGGTTGGCTGCTAGTGACGACCCAATGAAAGTAGTTATGTCGCGAGATGTAGTATTTTTAGAAAGTAAATTTTATGAATTTGGACATGCTAATGATAATGATTATTATAATTTCATTAATTTGAATTTGAATAATAATTTTAATTGTGACACAAATGAGAGTAATGTCAATGATAATGGTAATGTGAATGAGAGTAACAGGGATAGCATGAATGTAAATGAAAATACTACGGTAATAATGAGCAGTGTGAATGAGAGTAACACAAGTTACAGGAAAGAGAGTACTGAAGGCAGTGTGAATGAGAGTAACACAAATGACAGGAATGAGATTCCTGAGCGTAGTGTGAATGAGAGTAACACAAATGACAGGAATGAGATTCCTGAGCGTAGTGTGAATGAGAGTAACACAAATGACAGGAATGAGATTCCTGAGCATAGTGTGAATGAGAGTAACACAAATGACAGGAATGAGATTCCTGAGCGTAGTGTGAATGATAGTAACATGCAGGATCTTAATGAATCTAGTAAGGAAGTTATGAATGAGAGTAGTAGCATACTAGAAAAGGTTATGCAAGATCATAATTATTCTTTGATATTTTCAGAATCTGGAGACGACGAGTACTGTTCGGTCAGTGAGGGGGAACTGTCAGTGCATGACGCCGTGGGAGACTCGGATTGGTCACCGAGTGCGAGCGTAAATCAAGGGGAAGTAGCCTCTTCTTCCTCCTCTCAGCCGTTGTCGTCCACGAGGCAACCTGTACGTAGTAGACGTCCACCGGTAAGGTATGCTGACTATGATATGTCAATGATGGTAGATGGGTATAGCCCCGAACCGACCACCTTTGAGGAAGCTATGTCTGGATCTGACTCTCATGGCTGGCAAGATGCCATGAAGCAAGAGTATAACTCACTGTTAGAAAACAATGTATGGAAGCTAGTTGACCGACCCAAAGGTGTCAATGTAGTAAAGTGCAAGTGGGTTTACAAAATAAAAACTGATGCTTCAGGCAATTTTGTACGCTATAAAGCCCGGTTAGTAGCTAGGGGGTTTACTCAACGAGAGGGATTAGACTACAATGATACTTTTTTCTCCTGTGGTGCGTCACTCTACCATGAGAACTTTATTTTGTTTAGCAAATGAGAATGATTTTAATATTGACCACTTGGATGTAGCTACAGCATTTTTAAATGGCAATTTGTTAGAAACAATTTATATGGAACAGCCCAAAGGTTTCTGTACAGATAATAGTAAAGTATGTTTACTTAATAAAAGCATTTATGGCCTGAAACAGTCAAGTAGGATGTGGAACTTCCGAATTCATGAAGTACTGTGTACAAACAATTTCATTCAGTGTAAAAGTGAACCGTGTGTGTACTACATGAAGTCGGAAAATGACTTTGTCATTGTAGCCATGTATGTGGATGATTTGTATTTGTTTTATTGTAAAGACAGTAAATGTAAAGATAAATTGTTAAATATATTACAGAAAGAGTTCAATATATCTAACTTGGGTCCCATACAAAATTACTTAGGCATCCGTGTTACTAGAGATCGAGCAAATGGAATATTAACTTTAGATCAGGCTGTTTATGTGAAAAATGTTCTAAAAAGGTTTAACATGTCAGATTGTAAACCCGTGTCTACACCAATGCTTTCTGGTGTAAAATTATTCAAAGAAGATGAATGTTTAGATGATGAAACATTCAGGTACAGGCAGCTGATAGGAGCATTGATGTACTTGAGTGTTTGCACGCGACCTGATATTGCATTCGCGTGCAGTCAACTTAGCCAGTTTAACAATTGTTTCGGTAAAGGGCATTGGCATGCAGCAAAACGATTGTTGAGGTATTTATCGGGCACAATTAATTATGGTTTACATTATGTAAAAAGTAAGGAATTGTTATTGCGAGCGTATACCGATGCTGATTGGGCCAATGACTGTTTGGACAGAAAGTCATATACTGGCTATGTAATAAAACTAGGAAATAGTACAATCAATTGGGAATCCAGAAAGCAACGGTCAGTAGCTTTAAGCAGCACTGAAGCAGAATATATGGCGATAGCAGATGTATCAAAAGACTTGTGCTTTGTAAAGCAATTCATATCGGAAATATTGCCATGTATAAATGTAAAGGTCATAGTTTATAATGATAATCAGAGTGCGCATAAGATTATAGAAAGTAAACAGATTTGTCATAAGCGCACCAAACATATTGATGTAAGATTCCATTTTATAAAAGACTTCTATCTTCTATCTTCTTCTATCTTCTATAAGGGGGCTGAAGTGCCTGCACGTGGCCCACATGTGCGGGGCCTTTGTGCATGTCCCCTTCTCCCTTTCTCTCATCTCAGCCAACCCAACTCCTCCACAAGTTGGAGTAGGAGGCCTGGATGTTCAAGGAGCTCCCGGGTCGATGATGCCTCTCCCAGAATCGCCATCCTGGTTTCAATTGTGGATGGACATGCCAGCAACATGTGCTCGACCGTCTCATCCACTTCCATGCAACCCCTGCATAGGGGGCTGTCAGTTGCACCTGTAATTGTCAAGTGTTTATTTAGTGTACAATGGCCTGTTATAAGGCCTGTTAGTATTTTTATTTTGCTGCGTGGCAGCCTTATTAGGTAGTTAGTAAACCTATGGTTATACTTGTTTATAAAGAGTTTTGTGTTTTTACAGTCTTCTCTGCTGGACCACAATTTGTTCTGTTGAACTAAAGTGGCTGATTTAAGCCGCCTCCTTAGTGCTTCAGTTGATAATGGCGAGAAGGGTGGAGGGCCAATCGCCGTCCTTCTAGCCCCTATTCTTGCTAGCTTGTCTGCCTCACAGTTGCCCTGGTCTCCTTGGTGACCCTTGACCCACTGGACTATGACTTTGTTTTTGCTGCCTAAGTTGTTTAGTGCTTCATGACATTCTAGTATAAGTTTAGATTTTGTTAGCGGTCTCTTTAGTGCGCTTAGTATGGCAGCGCAGTCCGTTTTAAAGGTAATTTCCATTCCCTGTACATGATCTTGTATATGTATGGCTCCGTGGAGGAGGCTCAGTGACTCCGCTTGAAACACTGTTGTTTCCTCCCCGAAGTTCAGGGAATGGCTAATGTTAAGTTCTGGCGAGAAGATACCTCCGCCTGTGTTGCGGCTGTTCTTTGACCCGTCTGTATATATTGTTATGGTGTTCTGATTTGGGTTCGGTGTTGTTTCTACATCCCGAGCTATAATTTCGTAATTCCTTCCGAAAAGGAATTCAGGTTTTATGCGATCAATCCCAATAATGGCTTCCGGTACGTCGTCGAAGGCTTTCGACAGGATTGTGCAGTGTCCTTTGTCTGCCAATTGGCCTTTCCATTGTCCTGTACTATACAGCCTTATGGCTGCAGATTTTGCCTCCTGCTGTATGAATAAGTCTAATGGTGGTATTCCTAGCATTATTTCCAGAGCTGCTGATGGCGTTGATCTCAAGCAGCTTGTGATCGCTACACACGCCATTCGCTGGAACTGCTGCAATTGTGCTACCGTTGTGGTTTGCGTTGTCCGTTGCCACCATACCAGGGAGCCGTACGAAATGACCGGTCTCACCACTGCCGTATACATCCATCGACATATTTTAGGCTTTAGTCCCCAGCCATTACCCACCATCTTCCTACACTGGAAAAATGATATGGTGGCTTTCTTTAGTGTCGCTTCTATGTGTTTGTTCCAACTTAGTTTGTGGTCAAGCCATACGCCTAGGTACTTGGCTTGGTTTGTTAAAGTAAGTGTTTTATTAAAGAGTTTTGGCAGTCTATATTTGCCATGATTTATCTTTTTTGTAAATAATACCATCTCCGTTTTTGCCGGGTTTACTGATAGTTTGGTTTTGTTGCACCATGTTTCGACGTCCCGCAGTGCTAATTGCATTCGGTCGAATAAGGTGTTTATAAATAGGCCGTTCACAAGTATGGTTACGTCATCGGCGTATGCAATTGAGTAAAATCCTCTTGTGTTTAGCTGTGACACCAAGTCGTTGGCTACCAATACCCACAGTAGTGGTGATAGTACCCCACCTTGTGGGCAGCCCTTGGCCACTTTGCATTTGATTTTGTTGCTGAGTTCCAAGGAGATTATCCTGGATTCCAGCATATTCGATATCCAGTTGATCAAATTGGGGTTGGTACCTAATTGTTCCAGTCCCGTGCTGATGCTGCTGAAATTTGTTTTGTCGAAAGCCCCTTCGATATCTATGAATACCGCTAGGCATGACTGTTGGTTTAGTATTGAGCTTTCAATTCTTCTGACCACTGCGTGTAAGGCTGTCTCCGTGGATTTGCCTGCTTGGTACGCGTGTTGGTTCGGGTGTATAGGGTTAATTTTCATCGGTCCATCCCTGATGTATCTGTCGCACATTCGTTCCAGTGTTTTTAAGATAAACGATGTGAGACTTATAGGCCTGAAGGATTTGGGTTCAGTGTAGTCGTCCTTACCCGGTTTCGGTAGGAAGACGACCTTCACCTCTCTCCAGCTTGCTGGCATGTAGCCTAGTGCTAAACAAGCCTTAAATGTTTTTACCAATATTGGTATGAGTAGTTTTATTCCCCATTGAAGTAAGGCTGGTAATACGCCATCCGGTCCGGGTGATTTATATGGAAGAAAGGAGTTGATTGCCCATCTCACTTTCTCTTCATCAACTAGATCTTCTGCTCCCGCCCATGCCTCTGGCAATGGTTTTGCTGTGAGTGAGAGATTAGTTTGTTTTGTGGATGCTTCATCTGTGTTAGCTGGCAGGATAGTGCTACCAGGGAAGTGCGCTTGTAGTAGTACACTACAGAGCTCATCTTCGCTTTTAGTATATTCCCCGTCAGGTTTTTTTAACGATCCAGGTTGGTGTTGTGGGTCTTTGCCAATTAGTTTTTTAATCCGAGAAGCCTGAGACACGCTGTTTATCGAGCTACAGACGTTTCTCCAGGATTCTCTGAAGTTGTTCCTAGTTTGCTTCTTGAACTGGTTGCGTGCTTTTTGGAAGGCTTTCCAGTCTTCCTGTGCCTTCGTGTTGATGGCACGATTGAATAGTTTCCTCATGTCTTTCCGCATCTTCTCTAGTTTTTCGCACCACCAATTGTCTTTTGATGGTTTTGCTGTTATTAGAGGGCAAGATTTATTGTAGCTCTCAGTTATGGCTCCGTTTAGGTGGTTGATAACTGATTCTATTTCTTCTGGTGTATTAAGTTCTTTGTCGCATTCCGTTCCAGACAAAGCTGTCTCCAGGTGTTGCAAGTACTTGCCTATGTCGGTTTTCCTCGGGTTACGGAATTGCCTTGGTGCTAGTTTGATGTTCTTCAGGCCGAAAGTAATCCATCTATGGTCTGAGCACGATGCTTCTGATGATACTCTCCATCCTGATATTAGATCTAATGCCAGAAAATTTACAATTGTAATGTCTGGTATTGTCTGTGCTATTTTTGTGACAAATGTTGGTTCCGACCCTCTATTGAGTGTTGAGAGATTATTCTTTGATAGAAATTCCATGATATTCTTACCTCTTCTATTTATATCCTTTCCCCCCCATAGGGTGCTGTGCGCGTTGGCGTCGCATCCGATCACGAGGGGTATATCATTATCTTCACACTCCTTGACTAGCGCCTCCAGTCCCTCCGTGGGTGTCTCTCTATCGCCTGGCTCGTATGCTGAGGCGAGGTATAAAGAGAGACCTTCCTGTCCGGTGTCTATTTTGACCACGGTGAGATCTGGGGAGCAGAGATGTGTTATTTGTGTTGTTTTGAAGTGGTTCGGTATATATATAGCCGCCCTCACTCGTGTGTCTGAATAGTAGGTGTATATATTTCCAAATAGGTTGTTGAAACCACATACCCTGCTTTTGTGAATTGTTGGCTCTTGTATTAGTGCGATCGTCTTCGGGTTCTCTTCGAGATTTCTCCGAAGCGCCGCTGCACCAGAGGAGCTATGCTGAATGTTGGCTTGGATGATGTATGTAGTAGCGCCTTTGGTTATTATTGTTATATTGTGTTATATTTAGTTGTGTTGTGTGTTATACATGTGTGTGCGCATGTATATTTATTTTGTGTAAAATTTTGTGTGTATGTATATATATGCGTGTGCACGAATATACTATACATTTAATTTTCACTCCCCAAGGAGGGAGTTGGGGTTCCAGCCTCGTCGTCGGAGCCTAGAAGTACGTCGGCCTCGGCGGACGTCGGGGAGTTAATCGCCAGGTCTCTGATACCCAGCGACTCACCCCCGCTGCCCGCCGATGCCCGGCGCGTCGGCAGGGAGATGCCGACCTGCCCAGTGCCACCCGGTGGGGGCTGCGTGTCACCCGGTTGGACGGCGAGGGTGGATATAGACCCACCTCCGTCGACCCTCCGCCTGACTTCTACCCTCACCGAGCCGCACTTGTAGCAGATCTTCATCTGCCTCTTTTCCATCTCCGGTAGGTCGGTCTCGGGAATTCCGAACACCATGATGGCGCCCGGCGGCTCCGTGTTTGTTCTAAACTCCCCCTTCAGGAGTCGCCAGCGATTCATGTCGAACGTTCGCTGACGGTTCGCCTTCACCAGTCTGACTCTAAGCCCCTCGATGTCAGTGCCATGAGCATCGGGGAGCCAGATTACGCCCTTGACTAGCTTGGGCAGCTCCGTCAAGCCAACCGCCACGAACCGGCAGCCTTCCTCCCAAAGGGGGGTGAGTTGTCCTGCAGTCGTTTTAAGCCACGACGCGGTTTTCTCATCATAGCAGGTGAATCTCAGCCCGCCTTGTGGTAGAGGCTGCGGTCGATGATCAAATTCCGGGACGAAATCCAGAAGTGGGTCATCTATCGCCTCCTCTAGCTTCTTCTCCATCTTGAGGCGGAGAATGACGTATTGTTCGGCCGTAAGTTCCCGGCCGTCTGTTGGGACTATCACCATGGTCAGGTGCGAGTTCGCTGCCTGAGCATAGGATATACCGGGTTGCACTATTTGCTCCCGTTCATATTGGCCCGATCTGCAGGGTCTCTTGTGCGGCCCCCTCAGCTTCTCGCCACTCGGAGACACCTGGTCGTCGGATCTCATTCTCTTCGTCTGCGGTCTGCTTGTTCCGGCTCCCTGGCCTTCGCCCCTTGCCGGCTCGGACGCTCCCGCCGATCTGCCCTTCCCCCTCCCCTTTCCCTTGAAGGACGGGGGTGGAGGACGAGCAGGCCGGGGCGGTCCTGAGTTTGTGCGCTCCGCAGACGTTTGGTATGAACCCGATGGTCTGGGTTCATTGTGGTTTTTTCTCGAAGTTCCTTGCCCCTGCTCTCCCTCGTGGGTTCGGTACTGCGAGTGTTCTTGTCGCCGCGATGCGGCTTGCGGTTGGGAGTAGTGGTGTGGACCCGCACTCTGTCCTTTATCGGGACAGTTGTGAGCCCTCACCGCCTCCCTTTGTGATTGGGAGTGGTGGTGTGGACCCGCACTCTGTCCTTTATCGGGACAGTTGTGAGCCCTCACCCCCTCTCTTTGTGATTGGGAGTGGTGGTGTGGACCCGCACTCTGTCCTTTATCAGGACAGTTGTGAGCCCTCACCACCTCTCTTTGCTGCTGTTGGTATTGCTGGCGATGCTGATGCGCTCCCGCACTCGATCCCGTGTTAGGATCGTTGCGAGACCGCATCTGCTCCGCCGCAGCAGCAGCAGCTTCCCGTCGTCGAATCGCAGCGACGATCTCCATCTCTTCCGCGAGTCGCTGCTTCCGCTTTAACCTCTTTGAGGCACCCGTCCTGTGCCTCCTTCCGTCCTTCTCTCCACGTGCGTAGATATGTTGGCGGCCCCCAGAAAACGACCCGCCGAGAACCTGCGGGCGAGAATCCAGCTCACCGTGTGAACTGGCCCCGTCCGCAGGGAGGGATTCCCCTGTCGCGGTGCGACAGGAACCCTCCTGGGGTATTTGATGCGTATCTACTTCCATGCTTCGCCCCGATGGGCTCCCTATCTAAGTTTGCAGTCGGGCCAAGCCGTCTGCAACGGTATGAAACCGTTGCAGGCGACTGAGCGCTATGATACTGCGGGCGCTGCGCACCTACCACCCGCAGGTCGTGATTATTTATCGGGTGCACACGGACCACACACCTTACTTTCCTCGCCCATCATCATGCTTCTGAAGGAAGTCAGGTGGGCTGTCTGACGCTTGTCTTTAAAGTGCCCACGCCAAGACACCTCCTCCATCGACCTTTAGGAGATCGATGGACGCCCCTCGTCCGCGACTGCTTATTTGTGGCGACTTGCCATTATTCGCAGTTAACCTCCATCCACCAAGGAGGCCGTCTCGCTATCCGCGACCCGCGAACGCGCCTAGTCCCATGGGGTATGGGTCCCTCTAGATCACTGCCCACGTCATCCCCCGTGTCTCCGGTATGTCCCGGAGGCACAACGATTGACGCCGACATGTGGGTCCGTCGGGTAGGACTTATAAAAGACTTGGTACAAACTGGATTCATGACAGTTAGGTATTTGTGTACTGAAAGGATGATTGCAGATGCTCTAACTAAAGCTTTGAATTCCAGACAATTTTCTTTACTAGTTGACGAAATGTGTGTAAAGCCTTGTTGATAATTTGTTGTACCATGTGTGATAATCATAGCAACTATGTGTATGTTGTCATGTACAATAGTTGTAGCATGTAATGTAATAATTTGCATGGTGCATGTAGAGACTTGTAGGATATAGAGTCCTTTGATTATGAAATGGAATGTAGAGTCATACCATATGTGTTATTATGTGTTATGAAAGTTTCTGTGAACAGAATGTAGAGTAATAAGTTGAGTATTATGTATGATACATTCTGTCTTCCTGGTTAAATGTACTGCATAAGGGGAAGTATTAAGCCGGAACCTTGTGTGTATGCACTCCATTTAACGAGTAACCATAGAGCATGTTATGTCAGTAAGTTTGTCTGTGATCTTACTCTATGCTTGTCTATTGCTTTTTCCTCTTCCTTTTGTGATGTCGATACGCACGCTTTGCGAGACTGCTAATAATTAATTTAAACTGCTTGTATTGTGAAATCTACGTGAGAATACTGCTGTAAAACATTGTATGTGAGTGTATTTATATGAATTAAATATTGCTTGCATCAGAGAAGAATTGTTTTGTCTGAATAGAATTTCCTTCACGTGGCACACTGCGCACACGCTCTGCTAACGACCTGCTTGATGCTCATCTATTTAACGCATAGAATTGCAGTCGTAATAGATTATAGAATTCATTTACAGAATAAAAGCTGTTTTCTATTAAATATTTTTTTAGGTCACTCTTAAATTTTGTACTGTTGTCAATTAATTTATAAGACATAGGTAAACAATTATACAGTTTTACAGCTTGATACTTGGGACTATGCTCTGCAATTCGCATAGTTGGCCGAATTGTATCGACACGAACGTCCTTACGTCTAGTTTTTAATCTTTTTATTTTATCATCTGCTGTTTCTAGATTAGATAAATGTTTAGCAAGGTCAGACAGCAGAACATATATATATAAAGATGGAATTGTCAGAAGTCCTAGCTGTTTAAAGTGATCCTTACACGATTCCCATTGCGGTATTCTAACTATAGTTCTTATAGCTCTCTTTTGTAAAACAAACGCCCTGTTTACATTATATTGGAAACCGTTTCCCCAAAATTGTATGCTGTAGCGCAGTCTAGACTCAACCAAAGCAAAATATACAGAAATTAGATGTTTTTGGGACACTTCATCTCTCAAACTCCTAAGTGCGTAACAGGAAGAGCTTAAGTATTTGTCGATAGCAGCTAATTCTGCTTTCCAATTTAATCTAGAATCTAAAGTAATACCAAGAAATTTCATCTCATTTACTTCGTCAATTGCGCAACCATTTAGTGTTATCTGAAGCCTGTCACCCTCTCTTGCTGTCGATTTAAATAACATAACATTGGTTTTTTTAGTGTTAAGTTTGAGATTATTAATAATAAACCAGGAGTTGAAAGTTAAAAGAGCAGTTTGTACTTTGTCATTTAGGTCCGATAAATTGTCTGCATGTATAATAGCGTTAGTGTCATCAGCAAATAAGACTACATTTATGCCTGGAATTTTAATATTCATATACTCAACTAAGTCATTCACGAAAATAGTGAATAGAATCGGTCCTAAAATCGAGCCCTGAGGGACTCCACGCTTGACTGTAGTGACGCTAGAACGCGCAATTTGTTCGATGCCTTCACTGTTACTTTTCATCTCGACATATTGCCTCCTGTGTGATAAGTAACTTTCCATCAATTTAAGTGAAGCATATCTCACTCCATAAAATTCCAATTTTCCTAATAATATGTCATGATCGACAGTGTCAAATGCAGAACTGAGATCGAGGAAAAGTGCTGCCACCTTTTTTTTTTCTGATAAATGTCTGAGTGTGTCATCAATTAATGCGTCCACTGCTTCCGAAGTCCCAACACCTTTCCTGTATCCGAATTGTCTTCTACTTAGGATTTTATTTAAAGCAAGATGTGTGTTTAGCCTATGTAGAATCAGCTTCTCAAATATCTTGGAAAGAGTAGGAAGAAGAGAGATTGGCCGGTACATTTTAGGGTCAGTTTTCGAACCCTTTTTAAAGATTGGTAACACCCTTGCTAACTTAAACTGATCAGGAAATTGTACGCTGGCAAAGCAGTTGTTGAAAAATTCTGTCAATGGTAAGGCCAGAAGATCAAGAAATTCCTTGATTATATTGATTGACATCTCGTCCCAACCCGCCGAGTTTTTCTTGTCCATAGACAAAACTAATTTAATGATCTCTGGCAGTGTCACAAATCTAAGCACCATGTCACTATCAACCACATCAAAGTGATTTTTTAGAAGCTCTATGGCGACTGCTGGTTCTGTTAATGCATCTCCTGCAGGCAAATCAAAGTTTTCGGAAAATATGTTTACAATGTCTTTAGGGTCATTGATGATTTTACCGTTACATTTTAAAATAACATTACCTGATTTAGTACAATTTTTATTTCTGTGTTTGTTAACTATTTTCCAAATCGCTTTTGTACTGTCCCTGGCTTGTAATAACTCTCTTTCTATCGTAAGTTTCTTCATTTGTCTAATAACTTTACGATAACGTTGTAAATATGAAGCTTTATATTCTTTAATTGTGATGTCAGACAAGTCTCAGGGTCTAGTGGACACTAGTGGTGCAGTAAAATCTTCGTCTAAATCTCAGACTTAGACAAAGGTTGTCAGGTAAACAGCCACACACACCTATGCCTATGCACAGATTAAATGCTAACAGTCACGTGATGTGATCACGTCTAATATAAAAAAGTAAGTAAGTAATTTTTCTTTGTGTTGCCACTTGTACTTAATTGTTTTTTTGCAATAATTGAAATTCCTCACAATCGAATTGAAAAGCAGAGTGTATAACTCGTACATAAAACCCATTTTACCCTCGACTTGACTATCCAACCTCGTCGCCTACGTATCTGGTAAAATGGTGTGTTATATGCACTTGTTGTTCAATCTAATAATGCGTATTACCCGGTCAAATAGAGATGGGGTCTGGTGGGCGGGGCCCAAAACGCTCGTATGGTCAGCATAAAAAATACAGTTTTATTTATTATTATATATTAAAATATGTAAAAATTGGTCAAATAGAGATGGGGTCTGGTGGGTGGGGTCCAGAACGCTCGTATGGTCAGCACAAAAAATACAGTTTTATTTATTATTATTTATTAATATATGTAAAAATAATTATGCTGTTGAAGGTCCAGCTTCTTCTTCGTCTATTTCATCGATACCAGAGATATCTCCTTCAGAAGATTCTCCATCATCTTCATCGTCTGTGTCACTCTCTACACCAAGGTTTATTATAAGATCTTCGATTTCCTTTTCACACCCCACATCCCTGTCCCAGTATTTCTGTTCCAGGCGTTTTACGTGATTTACTTCCTTGGCCCAATCATTTTCTGTTATTGAGGCAATTGCATCTCTTGTCATTCCTTCAATCCTTGATTCAAGCTGGTCCACATTTTTTTCCGCCACCCTCTGCTTTATGAGGTTCCACACATATTCTATTGGGTTCAAGTCACAATTGTATGGAGGAATCCTCAAAACCTCATGTCCGTGCTTTGCAAATAACTCATCAATTATATAAGTTTTTTCAGGTTTATTTTTTTTTACAATCTCAAGCAATTCCGGCTTGGTTAGTGAGTCGTCGAATTCTATTCCATGTTCACGGAGCCATTCTTTAATATCTGCCTTCCGGGTGGCAGATGATGGTGCTTTGTTGGTTTGCATACTGTGATAGGGTGCGTTGTCCATTACCACAATACTTTTTTGTGGGATGTTTGGGATAAGCTTTTCCTCAATATATTTTAAAAAATTGTTGCCATCCATTTGATCATGGTAATCACCGGTTTTGGTCTTGGCCTTGAATAGAAGGTCAGCTCCTGGCACAAACCCTTTTTCTGAACCGGCGTGGACGATAATCCATCTTTGGCCAGGGCTGTCATTTTTTCTGACACCCTTATCCGTAACTGACTGCCAACACTTGGACACAGTATAGTGTGAGTGAATCCATGTTTCATCAGTGTATATGACAGGCCTTTTGTCAGCACCCAAAGCGTCATTTGCTCGAATTTTCCTGAGGTATTTTATCCTCCATGCCACGATATTGCTGCGTTCTATTAAAGCCTTTCGATTTTGTCGACATTTTTTAAATTGAAAGCCCAAGTCGTTTACCATGATTTTTCTCAGAGTGTTGCGCGATCCCTGAAAGTTAGTAGGTCTTGACGGGCAGAAGCCAGTACTTTCTTTAGTGTGGGAACTTCCTTGCGTACATCGTAAATAGATGTTATAATACCTCTAATCGCCGTTCGCATAAAGTTGTCCACATGCACCCTTGTGTTAAATAAACCTTTTTGGCCTTTGGATGGCGTTTTAATTTCTCCACCTTGCTCAGCAGCATGTTGACCTGCAATAAAAAAGGTATAAAAATACCATTGTTTCCTATTTGAACCAAAATAATAAATAGCTCGATGGCAGTCACTGGCCCATTCAAATGGTGTCTAAAGGCGCGACTCCATTATGCAAGTCTTGCATGCATGTATGACGTCACACTTGTGTGCAAGTAATTTGAATTGGAAACACGATTTTGTTCAACTTGCAGCTTGCATACAAGTTTTTAGTGACAATTTTAAGTTTGACAGCTGTCATCCAACATGAAGATCTCATCAAGAGCTGTCACATCTCCATACAAACCAGTGGTCTAGGATGAGTAGTTTCCGAGATATGACAGTTTTAAGTTTGACAGCTGTCATCCAAAATGAAGATCTCATCAAGAGCTGTCACATCTCCATACAAACCAGTGGTCTAGGACGAGTAGTTTCCAAGATATTATGACAGTTTTAACACTGAGTACGACAACACGCAATGAACTGCATCCAACGGAACTACTGGGGTTTAAAAAGTTTCGATTGTCACCACTGGGGACAAATGGGATTTTTTTGTCCAATATGTCCCTATGGGGACACCGGGTTGAGAACAAATGGGAATAAACGATAATTTTGTCTGTGAATGGTACTTTTGACGTTTCGTTTTGCCGATTTTCGTAGCAAAATACGTTTCGTTCACCAAAATTTCGCAATTTTTATTTTGGATTTCCAGAAAACCTATGCATTTCCGCGCAAAAAGAAAAGCACTTTGGTATGAAAAGTGACTGCTATCTATCCATTAAACACCTCATTTTAATCAAATTCATCCGGAACGATATAAAAACAAAACCAACCCCAAAATACAACCAGTGCTTACCTTCTTGTTTTATTCTCGTTATTGTCATCTTTCCGAGCCCCGTAGCCATTTGAGCTCGTGCATGAGCGTACTCATATGGGTGATAACGCTTAGATTTTTTTTCCTCTTCAAAATATTGAATGACGTTATACACAATCCTTCGTGCATCGCTTTTTAGCTTTTTTCCACGCTTATTAGGCATAGCGCAATATTACTACACTATGATAACAAGAATCAAGAAAAACAAACGTAACAATAACAAAACTCAACAATAATAATCGTAAGGGCACAAAAACAAATCGCAAAACGTTAGCACACTCGAGTCGCAAGACGAAACGTGAAGTGAGTGAGTAAAGTAGAGTGTCATGGCGGACAAGACGCTACAGACCACAGAACAACAGATCATTGTTGTCGGCGCGGTCCGATTATATTATCTTTGGTCCGTAGTGTTAAATTTGAATAAGGGCTTGACCGCATTGCGATTTTCAAGTCAGTATTTTACAATAAATTAGTTTAATGTCTATGCTGTCCGTACCGGTACGTGTGAGTATAGACAGCGATATAATATGAGCAAGAGGGAAGTAGTCGTGCCACGCCCACCAGACCCCATTTCTATTTGACCGGGTTGTAATGTGGGCCCGGTTTTACGAGGTTAGTGAATTTCTGAAGTAAGTATGTAGGTACCTAAATAAAAGATTACTAACGTAGTGGTAAGTACACCATACGAAAGGGCACAAATTGAGGATGTTTTAAGAGAATCGGGTGGTCTCGATCATTATTAGTTTATATTTTATTGCTATGTGAAGTTGAGATTGTTAGTGTTTTTCGTGAACTCTTTTTGCGACTTTGGTGGCTGATAATATAGTTTTTCTATGGGTTATCTGCACAAAATAACAATAAGACGTAATAACAATTAGGATAGTAAGGATTGAAACACTAATCACAATTTGGCAGTTCAACCCATAACATTTTCATTTATTCCAGTTGAAACGGCCATTAGTTTCGGCCATTTTTCAAAAATCTACAAATCATCATTTTTAGGGTTCCGTACCCGAAGGGTGCCAACAGGACTTTATTACTGAGACTTCGCTGTCCGTCTGTCTGTCACCAGGCTGTATCTCATGAACCGTGGTAGCTAGACAGTTGAAATTTTCACAGATGATGTATTTCTGCTGCCGCTATACCTAACAACAAATGCTAAAAAAACAAAATTAATTTAATATTATGGGGGGCTCCCATACAACTAACGTGATTTTTTTGCGGTTTTTTATAGATAATGGTACGGAACCCTTCGTGCGCGAGTCCGACTCGCACTTAGCCGGTTATTAATTATAGCTACGTGGGTAGAAAATGACCTCGTCTTGCTGCTGATTTTATTTGGACATTCATCTACCGAACACCCTGTATAATACTTTGTTACTTGAAAACACTGTACAGAGTCTGTACCCCAAAGGCGAGCTTATTCGAGCGACGGAAATGGTAGAGTTTTAAAATTCCCCACGCACGTCTAGTTCTACGAGAAAATTACAGTACATGAACACAGGTTTAGTTTGTAATCCATTACAATCTTACAATCAAATCAATCATTCATTTAAAAAATTAAGAAATCATTAGCCCCGCTGCACATGCAAACACTCGCATTGGCCGTCACGCGAGCTGGGGCGTGGCGTGCGAGTGGCAGTATTTGGAACCTCTTGAAGGCTTCGCGCTCGAAAACTTATAACCAACCTGAAAACCCTGTAAACCAACTTCTAGGACTTTTGGTATAGTACAGTCAATTAGAACATGAGAAAGGAGGGTTCGGGTGTAGATAAGGGGGCGCGTAGGAAAAAAAACTTAGAAAATTTTTCGCCGCGAGACGAAAGGGTCCGTGCTTGAGGTCAGGTCAGATTTTTAGACGATTTTTAGGAAATCGGATCGAAGACATGCGATCCGATCCGCGCGTTTTGGATCGAGGAGTTACGATACGATACGATCTGCTAAATCGGATCGTGCGTGACTGCCGGATCGCACATCCCTATTCGTGAGGGACTGACGGACAATGCGAGTGTTTGTGCTTGGCATGTGCGGCTGGGCTGGGCTTATGTGTTGATCTGTGTGTGATCCAGCCAGAAACCTCAGAACCTGACATGACAGCTCAAAAGAGGCTCAGACTCAGAACAAGGCTCAGACAGAACAATAGAAACATAGAAACCTCAGAACGCTCAGAACAATAACTAAAGCAACAGACTGAAACCTGAAACAGACAGACAGACAGGGACAGAGGCTGACAGAAGTGACAGAGCCAAAAATAAAAAAGGAAGAAATGAAGAAAATATGTAAACAAACAAAAAAGAAGTAGGTACTTACCTATAAGTATTACTTGTGTGCATACTAAAATACTAGTAGGTAGGTACAAAAATTCCTTTTGATTGACCAGAAAATTTCTTCAAGAAAACCTATATATGGGTAACTATGTAAATCAAAACATAAAATAACCTCAACTCCTGATCTAACTAAAGGTTTCATGACGTTTTCTATATGTAGGTACTTTTTTAACAAAAATACATATAGCCTTTCCCATATTTGGGTGGCAGAGGCACAATTATTCATCAATACTCCATCTGCCTATTTTGTAATAAAAGATGTTAATTTTTTTTCTAGCATGAAGGATCTTTGAAGATTCTGTGATACTTCTAGGATCTATAAAATGCAAGCCAAGAAGCGCTACATATTGCTTGTCCTATTTGGACTTTTCCTATTATACTGCTACTTTCGAAGGTATCATCTAAAACAAAATGTTGCTCACAAGGACTACCTCGCAAGCTTACCATCATTTGCTACGTCTGAAATGTTGGCTGAAAAACCTTCAAGTCTACCACGAAAACCTCATTCCAGTCAACGATCGTGTCGGATGGAGACTTGTTTTGATTTCTCTAAATGTGGTGATGACCCCAAAGTGTATGTCTATCCAACAGATGGCCCAGTGAGTGCTTCATACCGCAAGCTGCTAGATGTTGTGCGTGAGTCACGATATGTCACTCAGGATCCCCATGAGGCTTGTTTGTTATTGCCAGCTCTAGATACACTTGATGCAGACCCATTGTCTCCTGAACATGTTGCAGATCTAGGAGCGAAACTTACTCGATTACCTTACTGGAACAATGGCCGCAACCACATCATATTCAACTTGTATGCTGGTACTTGGCCTGATTATGCTGAAGATGCTTTAGGGTTCGATCCCAGGGAGGCTATACTGGCGCGCGCTAGTGCTTCAGAGAGTATATTTCGTCATGGCTTTGATGTGTCATTGCCTCTGTTCCACAAGGAGCACCCGGAGCGTGGCGGCGCGCCACCGTCCGCCACCGCGAACCCGTTCCCCGCCACGCGCAGGCATCTGTTAGCATTCAAAGGAAAGCGTTATGTTCACGGGATCGGCAGTGAGACGAGGAATTCTCTGTGGCACCTGCATGACGGGAATCACCTGGTGCTCGTCACAACGTGCCGCCACGGGAAGTCATGGAAAGATTTACGTGACGACCGCTGTGACGAAGACAACCGTGAATATGATAAGTGAGTTTCCTTGACAGGTAGGTATTCTCGAAATAGGCTAGAGTAGGCTTGATTGATTTATAACTTAAATCTTGTCTCTGAAACTCTTAAAAATGTAAATTCCGTCAGATATTGTGATTGATTTAATGTGATTATTGGTACCCAGTCAAAACAATTATCCAGGCCAGGGTATTCCTCTTGCATTGTTAACTCTTACACCGTGGTTACACCCTACCGGCAGATTCGAGTACGAGCAGCTACTCGCCAACTCGACGTTCTGCGTGGTGGCGCGCGGGCGGCGGCTCGGCTCATACCGCTTCCTGGAGGCGCTGGCGGCGGGCTGCGTGCCCGTGCTGCTCAGCAACGGCTGGCGGCTGCCCTTCGACGAGCGCGTCGACTGGCGGCGCGCGGTCATATGGGCGGATGAGCGGCTGCTGCTACAGGTGACGCATCCTTCTGTTGTCATACCTACAGCGTTTGGAGTTAACAACTCGACTTGTTCATGCCTGAATTTCCATATAGGAATATTAAGTGACGACCTCTGTGGTGCAACGGTTGTGGCTCTTCCTACCATTGGAGAGGTTCCGGGTTCGAATCCCGGTTGGGGTTAAACAAAAAAAAACCCCAGGTCTTGGATGTTTACATGTTTGCGATGTCGCTGTTTCTAGTTCCCACGACACAGGGTATCCGAAATTATTGTGGCAACACACGATAGAAGCCACAGATCAAAAACTTTGTGATGTCACTGTTTCTGGTTCCCACGACACAGGGTATCCGAAATTATTGTGGCAACACACGATAGAAGCCACAGATTAATAACTTTGTGATGTCACTGTTTCTGGTTCCCACGACACAGGGTATCCGAAATTATTGTGGCAACACATGATAGAAGCCACAGATCAAAAACTTTGTGATGTTGCTGTTTCTTTCTGGTTTATTTTTTTTTATTTTTTTTATTCGGCAACACGGCAATTATTGTGGCAACACACGATAGAAGCCACAGCACAGATCAAAAACTTAACTTAACTTAGTGTAGGGCCAGCAGCGGCCAGAAGCAATGTATGTGCAAATTACAAAAAAAAAGTGTAAATGATTTCCAGATTGTGTGGGTCTGGTTTACAGATTGTGTGGGTCTGGTTTACAGATTGTGTGGGTCTGGTTTACAGATTGTGAGGGTCTGGTTTACAACCGAGTCACACAGCACAGTGGATCCACAACGCATCCACATGAACTCCACATCTGTGTGTGCTTGTGTTGTGTGCGTGCAGTGGTGGATTTACCAGCAGGCTGAGTAGGCTCGAGCCTATGGCGGCAGATTTTGGGGGCGGCAAATTTGGGGAACGATTTATTTTTTTTACCTCATAAAATCAAAAAGATTTTTCTATGACGGTTTTCTGATGTCTTACAGTTAGAAGTCGTCAACAATCATGTATGTGTATGGGCGGGGTAATGTATGCTATTTACACAATAATGAACATTTGGTAAACGTGAATAAATAATCTTTATTGCGCTTTCAAACAGTTAAAAATAATCGACTCAGTCAAGTCGGAATTAATGACCAAGATTATTTATTTATTTTAGGTCTGCCAACAGACAATACATGTTTTCTTAATATAATTCTTAACAATTTACAATTTAGATGTTTGTCTACTTAAAGGCGAACACAGCCCGCTTATAAAAAATTAATAATTATATAACATTAAGTAATTACATAATAACAGATAAGGGATCGTTCAACAATTACGTGATAATTTTTGGCCGTTTTTTAACCCCCCCCCCCCCTATGTGATCACAGCGTAATCTTTTGTTTTTAACCCCCCCCCCCCCCTCGCGTTGATTACGTCATCTTCGTCCGTGCTTAAAATTTTGCTGTTTAGAGTCTGACCAGCGAATCCTGTCCTTTGGTAGTTTTCAAACTTTGATGGTGGCAACTTTATTTACTTGTCAAACGTATTGTTACTTTGTTTATACTTGGCTTACAACATTTTGATACTTTACTTGACTATTTATTATTTTTCTTTAATTTCAGTTACTATTCTGTTCTTTTGGATATTATACATTTATTTAAATATGGTTGATTGCAATTACTCATAATTGTTTCCAGGTGGCTTAAATACGGGTTTTGAATTATTTGAATCTGATTGTGACTATGAAACAGAATAATAAAGTTTATTAATTAAGTATGTTTACCATAGACTCGAAATGAAGGCTTTTGCCCAGCAGTGGGAAACTGTATAGCATGGTAAAAAATATATACAGTAGGTACCTACTTACCTAACCCATCCCATGCTCTATGAATTTACGAATGCGCTTTTTTACTAATATAATATTCTCTTTTTCAACCAATCAACCAAGTCATGAGAGTAAATAGATATCGAACAATAAAATAAAAATAAAACATCAAAGTATCAACTCCTTTAATTGGGTGTACAGTAAATGTGGCCACATTAAGATTTTTTAAATTTGCCGCGGTTTTCTTTGGACTTCTTTCACTAGCCAGACTCTATTAGCACTGACACGTTTCTATGGGTCTTAAATAACCTAAATTTGGGAAGAGGGTGTGTCATTTTGTCAAAATGCTAGGTAAGAACTATAAAGTTACAGTTTTGATAACTTTTTACCTAAAATATACCCAAAATACTTACTTACTTCCTCCAATATACCTATAACAATACTGATGCTTGGAAAAGTCGATAAAATATGCCGAAAAAGTATAAAAATACTGAATCTGGTCACACTGTTCCACAGTTTGTCTATAGCAGGGGAAATCCCGTTTCATCTATGTAATAGTAAGTGTTACCAGTAATAAACTTCAAAATTGGACGTAAATATTTAAATATAATTTATTTTTTGGAAACGAAGCGCAGATGACCTAATCATGGATTCTCCCCCCCCCCCCCCAAATAATCCGATGTATATACAAGCACCCCCCCCCCCTTCCGGTGATCACGTAATTGTTGCATGATCCCTAATTAGTATTATAAACAATTACAAGACAATTCCGCATGGCAAATTAAGTAGGTATACATTTATTTATTTGAATTAGATAAAGTATAATTGAAATTAAAATTAAAATTAAAGAGGGGTTATTTTTTAGGAATTTATTTGAATTGATTCGATTTGATAAATATTATGTACTTACGACGAAATAGAAGTTCGTTACAATGCCGATTTGCGCGATTTTTGTTGGCAAAATCATCGATGATGTCGTCGTAAGTAATCTCGGTCTTGACTGTATCGATTATTTTTAACTGTTTGAAAGTGCAAAAAAGATAAATTATTCACGTTTACCAAATGTTCATACATGATTGTTGAGCTTCGATTAGCTCAAAAATATACCGAAAAATTATTTTACGTGCAATTTCAACGAAATTGTTGCATTGTAAAAATAATGTATGATATGACAATTGTTAAGGCAAGGGCGGCAAAAACTATTCAGCCTTTACCTTGAAAATTTGTAAATCCGCCACTGTGTGCGTGTTCGACGACTTCAGTCAACACACAAGAAC
>OY735252.1:9084092-9128812 GCA_963457715.1 Argyresthia albistria | reverse complement strand
CGAACTGCATACTATACAGGGTGTAACAGAAAGGTGTAGTCATATTTTAGGGGGATGTTAGGGACATCATTCTGAGCAACTTTCACTATGAAACCAATTTGATCAGAGCAACTTCAATTTCCACTTCTCTATACTAATCAGCTGACTGCCCGGACCAAAACGTATGGAGCAATGAAAAATAAAGTTGCTCTGATCAAATCGGTTTCATGGTAAAAGTTGCTCAGAATGGTCTCCCTAACAACCCCCTAAAATATGACTACACCCTTCTGTTACACCCTGTATATAAGAGTGCTTCCACTGAAAGAGTTAAGTATACGTACGTACCCGTCCGCACAGCGAAATTTTTTCCGCATACAGGTCACGGAATAAAAAACGCGAGAATAAAATTCGCGCGGTGAAATATCTCTGTGCGGATAATGATGATACGGCGCGCATGTGTTAAAAAAAGTAGTAGCCACCTCGAGGTTGTGTTTGTGGCTGTGGCCGGTGATCCATGTGCAGCGACAATAAGTGGCCTGTATCCGGGGACCCTTAGAGATAAGGTCGCCTTTGTTCAGTGAATTTGCAAGAAATTATGAATGTTGAAATATCAATACCAATGATCAATAAGTTTAAATTAAAACTATCAAAACATTTTAAACCAAGATATAATTAAAATAAGGCTTAGGAAACAAACTTTTACTTTCGGAGATCCTCTGACGAGATCCCATATTTCTTTTTTAAAGCATCCAGCTCTTCCTGCTTCTTATCAACATCCATACCTTTGAATGCCTTGTTTGATCTGTAGTAGAGAACCACTAGATATCTGTTACAAACATTAAAACCAGAGAGATGATCACAGGCATTTTTGGCATCAAATATGTCTTCATACACTACAAATGCTGTACCTCTTGTTTCTGGCGTGTTGCCTCTGGAAAACAAAATAATACAAATAAAGTATTAAGATCATAGGTAATATAGGTACCTGTTCTAAAATTATTATGAATTTGACAAAAGTAATACCTATAAAACCAGTTTTGCAAATTAAAACAAAACATACATTCTTCATACTTACGTTCGAATTTGACGAATAGCACCATACTTGCCAAAGATATCATACATTTCCTCAGCAGATATCTTGTATGGCAGATTTCTTATGTAAAGTACCCTGTTCACTTCAGGA
Organism: Argyresthia albistria; assembly: GCA_963457715.1. Classification (NCBI taxonomy): domain Eukaryota; kingdom Metazoa; phylum Arthropoda; class Insecta; order Lepidoptera; family Argyresthiidae; genus Argyresthia; species Argyresthia albistria. The sequence continues at coordinate 9,127,650 of OY735252.1, read as the reverse complement.
GGTAGGCGAACCTGAAACATTAAATGTTATTTTGATTATGGAGGCTTTATTATTGAGCTAGAAATACTATTCATGCATTTATACTTATTTGATGATTTTATTGTAAGTAGAATAAATAGTACTAAATACTGTTTCACATTCAAGAAGTATTAAATGAGCCCCAAGGGGATTTACAAGAATCAATCCCAGAGTTTCGTCTACCACAGTTCAGCTACTACATGATCTGGTGATAATGACGAGAATATCGCTAGAAGATATGAATAGGACTTGTCACAACAAGTAGGATTACAAGTAAGCATCCTAGGGTTTCCTCTCCCACATTCGGGCTCCATCATCAGAGCAGCTTGATGGGCTGATGGAACCATAACATCCAAATATACAGACACCCAAGATTCGTAATGACAGGACTGGGCAAAATTTGCATTCCTAGATTTGTTGCACAATGTTCCGCCCGCAAGTGACTCACCAACCGATATTTTGTTAAAAGTAAATTGTAAACATAATAAAAGGATGAAACGCTTACATTCGCTCTTCTTTGCAGGGCCAAAGCCATAACTATGATGATTCAGTATCGGTATATGAGAACGCTTGGAAATCGTTACCGGTTACGTATATCTGTGACTGACTCACAGCGATTAGGCTAAGTATTTCTTTACTGTGTGGGAGATACAATCTAAAAAATAAAATCGAGGAAATCAGGAAACCTATGATTGTTTTCTAAATCTTTAACCTCAAAACAAAAGCTAAAGCTACGCTCACTCACTCAGTCAATCAAGGTCGCGTTCCGTGACATCACCATAATCGATTACAGCATCTACGATGACATCGTTTTGCATGGCTAAAAACTTCAAGCAACACGCTAGGGAGGCGCCTTGCTAATGGGCCTATTAGACTACGCTGTCGGCAGGGCCCTGTCTGACTCACTGTCTCTTTCTAGTCGTTCCATCATGAGTGAGACGTCTATATAAATCGTGCTCTGCCGACAGCGTAATGTACTCTTAAAAAATAAACAATACATCCACAAAACTTGCACTCATCGATCTATTTTTGTGTACGGACGAGTCAGAACTCAGTACTCACACATTGACAAGTTTTCGACGTCAATAGGGCTTGACGCAACTGGCGATACGGTAATATCGATAGATTTCGGAATTTATTATTTGATTTCATTAATACTTTATTGCACAAAACATAAAAAAACACGAAAAAAATTTACAGAAAGATATGTACAAAGGCGAGCTTATCTCTAAAACGAGATTTCTTCCAGCAAACCTAGGCATGACATGAAAAAAACAGATAAAGAGAGGGAAGTCAGTGCACAAATTACTAAAACTAATGACAAGTATGAATAAATATACATTTCTACTTATAAAATAATATAATAAGCATACCAAATTACTAAATAAATACACAATATGCAAATACATATATATCTACACCTACAAAATATACAAAATTATCAAAAATACATACATACAATATCGCGAAAGAGAGGAAATTATCAAAAATACATACATACAATATCACGAAAGAAAGAGGAAGTGTTTTTATCGTACTAAGAAGGAAGGAGTATGAAATGAAAAGAATTGAAACATTACTTTTAAAATAGTTTAATTAGTAAAAATGAAACTTTTTCGATCAGTTCATTATTATATCGAAATTATTCAACAGACTTACAGCACAAATGCAACCCGGTATAATCTTGGTAGGTATTACGTTCTCCAATAATCTTGTCCTGTTATTTGCAAGAACTTGAAAATCGGATGTCTGGCAATGTGTTGAACAGAACACTCGTCCTCTTGGGATCCCAGGTTCTCAAAATGTTGTTCCCAATTGTTGCAAAATTTCTCCATGAATTTCGTAATTCGGGATCTTTAGGGAAGCTGTGAACACAAAAAGTGGGTTAAAAATTAATAAAACTAAGGGTTTATTTATGTTAAGATATATATATGATTAATATGTATTCATGTAGGTACTTAGGTATTTATTATATTCAGTAGTTTAGTAATATAATTTATTTATATTTTATTTTTTACTTTAGCACATAGGCCTACCCGTTTTGAGTTTTAAAATGTATCCTGTCCATCCTGGGTTTGCTGGAAGAAATCTCTTTTCAACCGACTTAAAAAAAAGGAGGAGGTTCTCAATTCGACCCGTATGTTTTTTTTTTCTATGTTTGTTACGCGATAACTCCGCCAATTATGAACCGATTTGAACAAATCTTTTTTCGGCGTATAGGTGATACCTCAAGGGTGGTCCCATTGACACCAGGTCAGGATCTGATGATGGGATCCTGGAGAAATCGAGAGAAATCTTCAAATATTATAGGCAGACCTATAGTAATTTTTGTGTTTTTCATAATAACTCGTGCAAATGCACATAGCATAATATTGTGATGCGGAACTGCTGATGAAGACCACATATGGCCACCAGATCTGCTCAATACTAGGTACAAATACAATGCGTGGCTGACGGGCAGGCAACGCATAGCCTAAACCGGTGGACCTAGAGCCATGAAACTTTGTACAGGGGTTCCTTAGTCGCGTGGGGTAGCACTGATATAGGATTTGACAAAATTAATTCCCCGAGGGGGGGGGATAAGGGGTTACAGTTAGTATTAAACTCAATCTAATCAAATAGGGTTTGTGGAAGTCGGTTTTTTCTAAAGTTTACATTTTGTGTTTCAATTATTAGAGATAAGCTTGCCTTTGTTCATGTCTTTTCTGTATTGTTTGTGTTTTTTTTTCTGATATGTGCAATAAATATATACGAAAACTGAAAATATTTCATCCTTATCAATGATAGCCAAGTAACTTTACGGGTTTCCAAAATAATAATATACAATTCAGACTAATTGCATTAGTGAAAATACGCAGACGAACAAAATTATTAGTATTATTACTAACTACCCGTACAAACGCAAGCTACTGGGCTATAAAATTGGCCACTGTGGTTGTATTCAGGCGGGCGGGAGATTTATTAGTATTGTTGAACTTGTAACAGTCATAATAGGTACCCAGTAATAAAAACTTGCAATGCACAAACTATATCATAATACCTATTGTCTATTCGTGATAAAAATGCAGTAAAGTCATCTCTGTCCGGCGGCCTAGCCACGCCCTGTTACCATCAAATCGATTCCAATTATCAAGCCAAGTTCACAGTGACCAGTTGAAGGCAAACTTTCGAACGCGAAGGTTGTGTCCTGTCCTGCCTGTGAGTGTTTAACAGATTTAAATTTCACTGCATTCTTATCTTGAATAGACCGTAGTTAGTTTAAATAAAATCATGATAATAATTTGTCACTTGTGATTTTATTACGCCACCCACCCACCACCGCCCAAATTTATCGATACTATTATCACAAAGGTAGGTAGCATCTCTAATATGTTCATCGGCGAGTAGTTGGATTTGTTGCTCAACGTATCGAACCAAAAGTATCGATATTGTACTCATGAGTAGCATCGTCAAATAAGTATCGATGCAATATCAGTATTTGTATCAAAAGTATCGATACTTCAAAGTATTGAGTACTATAGACTATTTTTTACATAGAAAAAATAAAGAGTTGAATGGTCTGGAAAATGTCAAACTTTAACGTTAAGACGTTTTAGTAAGTATCATAAACTCAATATTTTGAAATAAAACGACATTAGAATAAATAAATCACACACATTTTTATTAAAAACCAGATAATGAAAAACAAATCTTGTCAAACAAACGACGGCTACACAGACAGAGTTGGCGACACCACAGGGTCCTATCCCTCGTGATCTGTGTTGCACATAAGAGGAATGAGAACTATAAACTTATATTTATAGTTCCCATTCCTCTTTTGTACAATCACCTAAATACAATAACTTATTTAAGCGTTTCGGCGCCAGACTATTTCGAATTTTGACCTATGAATGAATCCTATTATGCCTATTCCGGTTTCCGGTAAAGGTTTGATGTAATTAGATTATTTACTATTAATCAATTCGATACTCACTATAAAGGATCGATTCCTAGGTAGAATCGAACAAAAAGGCTCGATGCCAAAAGTACTCGGCATCGGAGGACAAGAATCGATTCCACCTAGGAATCGACCCTTTTTTCGTGTCCCTATCAACTGGATCCGAGTTTTGTACGGGCGAGCCACGGACTCACGGACCGAGGACTCGATGTTGTTATAGAAATCCGACAATAATATTATGATAAAAATTGGTTGCCTGTAAAGTCGGTATACGGGCGAAAGTTTTACGTGACAACGACTTTTATTTTATTTATTTATTTAAAGTAAATTCGTACAACATGACAGAATGTCATGTCTGTCTCTCTCTCTCTTAGGCGGGCTAACCATGCCCGAGTGGAAGGGACGCGTGCCTCTCACTCGCTCTCATTGTGAGCGCATAACGTGAGCGGAGCGTAACGCAGTTTCTTGAAGTGTCACCCGGCAAACCAATTTATAAGACGTTGTCACGTCAAAATATACGAATTTGGTGTCTTAATCTAATTAAATAGCAATAAAAAGATACAAATTTACTTACATGTGAAATGTAACACCATCCTTTTGTAAGTTTGATGTCCCAAACTTATTTTTGCAGCAAAAAACAGGGAAATTCGGCATTTTAAGTGTAGGCAGGCACCGTTCACTCGCGCGACTTGACTCGGTCTGTTGGAAATCCGAGCGACAACTAGTTTTATTAAACGCATATGCCCAGCTGGGCTTGTACTTTTGGCAGAGGGGAAATAGTGCGAATGGCTACCTACTCCCTTTCCGTAGGAAAGGCCGCGTTCCTCCAAGGGCCAAAACTGACTCGGAACGGCTTCGTAGACGCTGTAATCGGTTTTGGCGTGACTCGGAACAGGGGGCAAGTCAGTCAGACAGACAGATCCCACAGACTTTATAGGGATACTATACTAATGATCACTTCACTTCACTTCGTCCAGAGTCTGGACAGCCACTGAGTGAGAGAGAGGAGTGAAGTGATCACCAGACCATGAGATATTTAGAGGTCAATGGTCCAGACCAGACGTTGCTCGCACTTTACACTAATGAAAATGAAAACAGGCCTTTTAGCACAGTAGTAGAGGTATAAATATATATACAAGTTTTAAATGAATTAACGCAAAATGAGAAGCTACTTCTAAAGTTGCTCTGATCAAATCTGTTTCATATTGAAAGTAGTTCAGAATGATGTCCCCAAAGTAGTTTCTCATTTTGCGTTAGGTAATTCATTTACACCTTGTATAACTACCTACTTTGTATGAGTACGAGCTCGTATGAATGAAGGTATTACTTTCTTTCGATATTACTGATAAGCTTTTGTGACAAAAGCAAACCAATGAAAAATGTTTTATAAATTATAAAGCTATATTTCTAACCAATACATTTCTGTTTAACGTAAAAAACAAAACAAAACCATATTCCATTCACAAACATGTACATTTAGTACAGATTTATGAATAAAACTTTATTGCAGTACTAAGCCAACTTTGTTTGGTGGCATGCTGGGACATCTCCAGTTGTACAAGTAATACTGTAGGTTGCCATCTCCTATGCCAAATTTCAATCGCTCCAGGAACTCTTTATTTTCCATGAGATCCAAAGCATTAAAGACATCAAATCCAGAGTTTCTTGCAGTGATCAATGCATCAAGCATCAAATCTACCCATGGTGTCTTTGTTGAAACATTATAGAATGAATATGCAGCTTTTAAGCTCTTGTGAACTGGATGATACACAACAGTAGATGGTAATGTGTAGTAGCTGACAAAATCAGTGATCGCTCCATTTGCATCTTCAACAACAAAACTATCAATTATTCCTGCTTGTGGCAAAAACCAATGTTTGAAGTCTTCTTCTGAGAATATTGGGGCCAAATCAAACTTTTGTAAAAACTCATTTAGCAGCTTTACAACTTTCTCACCATCTTGGGGCTCTAACTTGCGGAAACCGGGAGTTTTGGGGTTGTCAGGTAGCTTGAAAAGCTTCAAAGTTCTTTGCATAGTCATATGCCTAGACAAATGGCTGAATTTGATGTCAATCAGCTTCTTTGGGTTCAGTGATCGATGCCAGTATCGGCAAGTAGCAACAGGCTTTGGTAGAACAATGCCTGCAGTGTATACTCCTTGGAAAATGCCAGTTAGATTGACTCTGCGGGTTATCTCCCGGATCAAAACGGGAGCAACTCTCTTAGCACGCAATTTCTTGTGAACACATAAGAAATTTATCTCCACAACAGTCTGTACATGGTCATACATTCTCAGCTGAGCGGGGATTGCTGAAATGAATCCAACAAGGCGTCCAGACTTGCCCACTCTCACACCACAATGCCATTCCATTCTCCATCCAGGAGGTTGTAAGGCCCACTTCAAGAAATCAGTTTGGTAGTCAAATCGGAACATACAGTCATCATCTTCCACATAGTTCTCATTCAACAAGGTGTACAGTTCCGTCAAGACTAAAGGTTCATTTAGGTTCAATGTATCCCAGCGGAAGTCATCAGGAAGCGTATAGGGTTCCGAGCGCAGTTCTTCCGGTGATTTTGGAGGCTCAATGGCTTCATTGGCGACTATTTTCTCGTCTAGCTGGGGTACAGGTTGTGTTGACCAGAACTGATATGATTTATGTAAAGCCTCCTCGGTAGTTTTCGCGGGCTTTTGCTGAAGATTCAGCACTTCCATGGCCATTTTTAGGTCTTTCAATGAGATATTTTGCGTAACATCACCCGAGGTAGGAACTGAGACTGCATTGCCTGCTGCTGCTGCCGAGGCACCGTGGTCGCCGTCTCCACCGCTACGCTTTTTCTTATCTTTCTTCTTCTTTGGTTGTTTATCCGGTTCACTGTTCTTTTGGAAATCATTTGAGTGTGATGACTTATTATCTTCCATTTTTTATGTAAATAGTTTGAAGAGGAAATACCAAAAGGAATATGAAAACTAAAAACTGTCCGTCCAACTGCCTGCCTTGAAGTGCCTACTGCCTTGCCTTGCCTTGCCTTTGCCTGCCTGTGTCCGAGACTCCGAGACGTCCGTCCGGTCCTCCCTTTTTTTTTTTTTATTTCCCTGGCAACACTGGCAGCAAGTGGTGCCAACTGAATAACAAAAAACAATTTAGTCTGTGAACAACCGGAAGGTAAATAGGTAAAGCGTTGCCAGATCGTCCGGCGTCCTAACCGACGATTTTGCGTCCCTTTTGTCCCGGAACCGTCCCATCATCGTCCCATTATCATGGGGGCTCACGGGCCTCACGCACCGCCGCCGCCGCCGGGCGCCCGCCGCCCCGTCTCACACTGGTTCGAATGTATGGCGCTAGTACTATTTACTTATTCTGTGGTATGGTATGGGTTATGGCTCGGTTATGGTATGGGAAATTATTCAAATTATTGTCTTTACGTCGCTCGGCCGCGACGGCCGGCGCTCCGTGTACCACGTGACACCTCCCGCTTATGACGCGTTGTCCCTATCCCTACGGCGCGGCGCTGCGCGGCGCTCGATGTTGTCCTTACGAGTTTTTGTGTCAGTCATATTAGAAGAAAGAAAAAGTATTTTCTTACTATGGATATCTTCTGATTCCGGCCTCGTCTCGAGTTGGGGTCTTTAAATACGTTGTTTCAGGTTAAAAGAATCCCAACAAAAACATGCATAGGCATATACAAAAACGCCAGTCTCGCAGCCTGCGCAGTTTATTCTACCGTAAAAAGTTGTGAGATCTAATTTTAAACCAAGTCGGTTAATTTAACCAGTATCTGTGTATGGTAGAATCTTTCCAACAACTTTATTATCGTATACTGTCAAGTACCTACCTAATTAGTTAACTAATAACATTTATAGTGATCGGATCAATATAAGACATCTTTATTTCTTCAATAATAATTAGAATGACTTGGCAATCGCACGTAGAAAAGTTGTCGACTATAGGACCGTGTGTGCAACGTAATGTACCTATTGCTCTCGCTCCGAAATAATTCGTTGTTTTCTTATTAGTTAAGTTTATCTTTATTTAGAGATATGTTGTGTTGAGTAATAATATTCATTTGTGCTCTGGGTGCTATAGAGTGGTCAGTTGAGCGCGATTGCCAAGTTATTCTAATTATTATTGAAGAAATAAAGATGTCTTATATTGATCCGATCACTATAAATGTTATTAGTTAACTAATTAGGTAGGTACTTAACAGTATACGATAATAAAGTTGTTGGAAAGATTCTACCATACACAGATACTGGTTAAATTAACCGACTTGGTTTAATTCACAAGAATTACCTTATTTGTTCTTTGTTACAAAGAGGATTTCTTATAAATGTATAAATAGTTAAATTAAGTATGATGTATAAATGTATAAATAGTTAAATTAAGTAGAATATACCTATCGCATTAGGTGTAACCTGTAATGATAGGTATTTATAGAAAATTTAATAAATAAATAAATAAATAAAATTAGATCTCACAACTTTTTACGGTAGAATAAACTGGGCAGGCTGCGAGACTGGCGTTTTTGTATATGCCTATGCATGTTTTTGTTGGGATCTCATTTCTTTTTGTAAGTAACTTTCCTTTTCTTCTTTTCGGGTACTATTTCTTGTGCGTTAGCTACCGACTTTCTCAAAGCCCACTCCCTATCTCTATGGGCTCTTCTCTGTGGCTTTGATGTTACGATTTGTGACAAGTCTGGGCGGTGAATTATATAAATATAAATCATACCTCAAACCATGCTCCGTGGTCTAGTGGGTTTCACCTTGCTTCTCACGCAAGAGATGCAGGTTCGAATCCCGGTGCTGACCATGTACCAATGAGATGATTAATTTGTCTTAAGTACATTATCGGACACTCCGTGTTTCGGATGGCACGTTAAGCTGTAGGTCCCGGCTACTATCACTACTTCGTAGTATGTATTTTTATTTTATTTTATTTTATTTATTTGGGACGAAAAACAACTACACAATACATGTAGTAGTCGTAAAAACCCCTCCACCAACCCGCACTGAGCCAGCGTGGTGGAATATGGCTCAATCTTACTCGGATCCGAGTAAAGGCCTGTGCCCCTCGGTGGGGACATTAATGGGCTACATTTACTTTTACTTTACCTCAAACCAAACTATACCGCGATTCAGGAAATGCACACCTAGCGACATCTAATGGGGAATAGCGATATTAGACAATATTGTAACCGCTTTATTTAAATCATAGCTGGAACCAAACCATACCGCGATTCAAGATACACATAGCGACTAGCGACATCTAATGGGGAATAGCGATGAATCGAAGTAGTCGTGTACTGAGCTTATTGATAATTAATATATTATGAAATTGGGGCTAAAATTGCGCAATGTTTGAGTTTTCCTTGGCTTTGCAGGCTAAACTTTAACCATGCTCAAAATTTTAAGCTTGTGGGTTCGCTAGAAGTAACCTTTTGAGTTTTCATGATCGTGAATCAGTGAGTCAGTGAGTGTCAAAATTGAGGAACTTTGAATTGCTGTACCTTCAACTCTACTGGTTCAAATTTATTGAAATTTTAAGAATATGTCTTATGACATGGTGCCTTTTAGCCGCCGGGAATTCAGGTTTCTATCTTTATCCACAACGGAGTAACAGGTAGGTCAAATATGCTCTGAATGGCTTCCTGTAAAGGATGTTACTGCTGCGCCCGTATGTTTTGCTTTTTGCTCGACTTGGCTTGGGGGCGCTGCCGCGCCCCCAGATTACATTTAATTACACGTGGTGCGCCAAACTCGCTGCAAAGTCGCCCCGCCCTGAACTCGCTCGGAAATCGCTAGTGTGTTAAGGCTCAAAGCAATATCATTAAATACCACCTAGATACTATAATGCATGCAGTGTTTTGAGTAGTAAATGTTAGGGTGATTTTTTCTATAATCATGATTCGACCCATATGAAAACTCCATTGAGTTACATTTACTTACGTAAATGGTAGGTTTATTTCAATGGAAAACTCATCTGAACTCTGAAGTATGAACAACACTGTGAACCACAGAAATCGAGCGTTCTGCATAGTATTTAAACAACCTTGCAAAAATAGATCACTTTTTACGAAATACCGACATAACGGTATTTAATCCTCAAATACCGGTATGAAAATAAATACCGAAAAAAAGATCGGTACACCGATATTTCGGTACACCGGTATACCGGTATCCATGCTCTCCTTACAGCTTCATAGGACAAGTATGGTATACCGGTATCCATGCTCTCCTTACAGCTTCATAGGACAAGTATGGTATACCGGTATCCATGCTCTCCTTACAGCTTCATAGGACAAGTATATATTTTTTCCATACAAACTTTGCTCCTCTCCCTCTTTCCCCTGCATCACAATTTTAGGTCCAGGTGGCTCCACTTCTTAAATCCATCCTTTGGACCTACAGATCAATCCTGCCAGAAACCTTTTTTTCACGAATCACCGTATAATTTAATTAGACGTAGAACGGACACTATAATGGATCTTTAACCTCTACAAAGCCTCTACACTGCTCTACACCACTCACAAAATAAAAGGCCCGTTTTGACAGTTCACGCACATGAAGTTGCAACTTGTACGCTTTGCTTGTACGCAACAGTTGGCTTTTATTACCTACGCATTAGGGGTTAAAACTTCATGGGCGTGAACTGTCAAAACGGGCCTTTTATTTTGTGAAGAGTTTATTAGTGTGTGAGATTCCCGGTCCGGTACATTTTCATTTCAAAGGTTTTGATTTCTATTGCCAAGCCATAAGGTTGAAAATCGCGGGCCTTTTTTACAACTACCCACAGTTATGGGGTGATCGCACAGTTGCCAGCATCCGCGCCGTTTCTGCGCGACGCATTTTAGAATTCGTTGTATGAAATCATGAAACCTCGCACGTTTACCCGCACACCGTACGCGCCGCATTTCTTAAAATGTGCGAGGCTATCAGTAAATGCGGCGCGTACGGCGCGTGCGATGCTGAGAACCTGTGCGATCGATCACCTTTAAAAATGTTTTATAAATTATATGCTTAAAATTGGTAAACAAACTTAATTCAATTACAGATTCTCACGCATTTTATTAGTTGGTTGGCAATGTAATGTTAAACGGAAATAGTAGGCTACTCCGTGGCTTCTATCGAATGGTGACGTGTACGTTCCCATCGCAGGAGCACTGCGCACGCGCACAACAGTGCTAGGAGAACCAACATGATTCCGCACAGTGCAAACACTCCACCACGAAGCCGAGTTTCTCCTGTAAGTGAAACATTGATTAGATAAGGTATCTGCCTGTACGTCGTTGACAGAGCGAGCGAAGTGGCTCCGTTTCAGGATTGGGAAAAAATGCTTTCGTATGTCTGTCTGTTTTCTGTCGTTATGTTCTCCTCTACGGGTCGCATTTCTCAACCAATACTCGTGAAATTTTGTGAGCAGGTTGGATAATTAAATGTTTTTTTTTTATCGATTCAGCTTTTCGTTTTTTTTTCAAAATGGCGGAGATAAGGGGTTTTAAAATGTAAAATAATCGCTACATCCCAAACGGCTTGACGGATATTAACAAATGAGGTGTCGTTAGATTCGTGGAGACCGTGGGGGGTGACACAATAATTTTAGTGATTTAATAGATTGTATTATAAATCGCAAAAATGTAGTTTACAAAGTTATTGGTGCGGCTACTTTCATCCTCCATGTACGGTCACCTGCGGCGCCTAAAAGTATACAAGCAGTATAAGCGGGATTCACTCATTAACATGACCTGCCCGTATACTTTTAGACGCAGGCGACCGTACGTAACCAGGGTACATTCATAAGTTTGTATGTGTTATTGAAAGTAAATGCAGTCGGGCTATTTGTTTTTATAATAATTCTATCTTTCATATAAACTTCAAGTACGATGTGACTTGATGTGAGCGGTGAGGGGATGGAAAATAATGAAAAAAAAAACTCTAATTCCCGGTGTCGCTCGCGAGGTATACAGCTCACAGAGCCACTATAGTAATAACATGGAGAAAGTATTAGTATTTGCTCTGTGGTACTATAATATGGCTTAGGCTTAAGCAATCACCAGATATAATGAAATATAACGCCCAAAAAATCGTAAGTACTTCCCAGAATTTAATCCCCATTTTAATATGAAATTATCACCAATAAACGTAAAGTCTGCTAACCTAAACAAGGCAAGTATCATCAGAATAATCGCTGAGCTACCCAAAAAGGCCACGCATCCACCAAATATGTACTCGCATTTTATTTTAAAAAATATCCAAATATGTTACACAATTTTATCCTAATAAAGTAAATTAAAATACAAAAATCATTGTTTACCCAAAAAATATAAATGAAATTCTAAAGGTTCACCGATACTACCGTAAAATGTTTACTAAAGGCTGAGCTTTCAATAAAATAAAGGCCACAAAAAATAATAGTTTGGATTCATTTAACAAGGGCGGATCTACCCATATGGGTACAGTGGGCATGCCCACAACCCTAATCAATTTGTGGGTCACATTATCACATTTTCAACCGACTTCAAAAAAAGGAGGAGGTTCTCAATTCGACCCGTATGTTTTTTTTTTTTTTCTATGTTTGTTACGCGATAACTCCGCCAATTATGAACCGATTTGAACAAATCTTTTTTCGGCGTATAGGTAATACCTCAAGGGTGGTCCCATTGACACCAGGTCAGGATCTGATGATGGGATCCTGGAGAAATCGAGGGAACTCTTCAAATATTATAGGCAGACCTATAGTGATTTTTGTGTTTTTCATAATAACTCGTGCAAATGCACATGGTAAGCACTATATTGTGATGCGGAACTGCTGATGAAGACCACATATGGCTACCAGAACTGCTCAATACTAGGTACAAATACAATGCGTGGCTGACGGGCAGGCAACGCATAGCCTAAACCGGTGGACCTAGAGCCATGAAACTTTGTACAGGGGTTCCTTAGTAGCGTGGGGAAGCACTGATATGGGATTTGACAAAATTAATTCCCCAAGGTGGGGGGGATAAGGGGTTACAGTTTGTATTAAACTCAATCTAATCAAATAGGGTTTGTGGAAGTCGGATTTTTCTAAAGTTTACTTTTTGTTTCAATTATAGTATATTGAGTACTGAATGTGTGGTGTATGAAGAATAAAATAAAAATAGCCGAATATTTAACGGAGAATTTAAATGACTGCTCCCAACAAAGGCAATTTTTAATTATCTTAAATATACTTACTATCTAGCGTTTACCTTAAGCTGGATATTCTTTGAAGATGGAAAATCTTCTGGGGTGGCTGGCGCCGCCCTTTAAGCTAAGCCACATTGCTTTCTCGTTATATACGAGTAACTTACTAAGCCTATCAAATTCTGGGACAAAGCTTGTTGCTTTTTCGTTACATATCTTGCCAGGCATGTATTTCAGAGTTGGCATTCCTGTATTCCCATCTCTATTTAATAGGCATGTATAATTTAAAGGACAAGTCTCGAAAATTTTAAAATGTAAATATGTGTTTTTTTGCGCATTACAATGTCACATTCTACTCAAACTCTAAACCGTAGGCAGACGCCGCCTTATGATGAATACTTGTGAGCTACGCGTGAATCTACCTGCAATCTTGCATGTTAAATTTACGGGGCGGCTGCCGCTGCCTTATGATTGTTGTGAGTTACCCGTGACTCCACTTGCTAGCCATGCGAATATTCGGGCGGCTGGCGCCGCCTAATGAGTTCTTGTGTGTGAGGTATCGTAACTCGACTTGCTAACCATGTTAAATTTCTGGGGCGGCTGTCGCCGCTTTATTATTTCTTGAGTTGTACATGTCAATTATCCTTATGAGTTTTTCTGAAGTAATCGTGACTCTACTTGCTAGCCATGTAAAATTTCCGGGGCGGCTGCCGTCGGCTTATGATTTATTGTGACGTACTCGTGACTCTTCTCACTAGCCATGTGATTTTTCCGGGGCGGCTGACGCCGCCTTATAATTTCTTGTGAGGTATCGTAACTCCACTTACTAGCCATGTGGAATTTCCGGGGCGGATCGCGCCGCCCTATGAGTCATTCTCAAAAGGTTTATTGGATCGTGGTAGCGGCGTAGCTACTAGTTCATCCAATGGACGAAAATATCCAGATTTTTAGTTGTTTTTCCATAGATTTTGAACTTTATTACGAAGTGGGTAGGTTGAAAATCGCGGGTCGTGATTGGTTAGGGCGTCATAATATGCATATTTTGTAAGCATCTCTTTTGTAGGAATACACTATATCGGTCATTCATGCATGCATGAGCGAGGTCATACCTACTCCGATACGCACTTGGCAGATTTTCGGGTGACTGTGCCCACAACCTTATTTGAGGCCGGATCCGCCCCTATTTATTGAAGGCTACCATTTAAAGCGGCAGTTGTATATAGTAGTTTTGGTAAGTAAAAAATTATAAAATAACATCGTTTTCCCCCCGTAGGGTAGAAAACGAATATTTAGGTTCCAGCGTAGCTTGACCCACTTTGTGAGATTACCCCTTGGATTTTCACGTGTAGCAACACTAAACTACTACCCTACCAGCCTACAATCACCGCGCGTCGGGCGCCCCCCCACCCCTGAGCGCGCGCGCGCCGCCACGTTGCGCCGGGCGGGATCGCTCGCGTCAGTACCCTCACAAATTAGCCGGTAAGGAATGAAAATTTAGTGGGTCAAGCTACGCTGGAACCTAAATATTCGTTTTCTACCCTACGGGGGGAAAACGATGTTATTTAGGTGTCCGAGCTACGCTTGACCCACTTTGTGAGATGTGTTTATTTTCTACCGGCGCTACTTGGCGTACTGTGACCATTGATACCAACAATGTTATCTACGTATAATAATACGGGTGTATGGTTAGGTATCTATAATTAGCTTGGTAGGGCGAGAAATTAAAGATAATTTTAAATTTCCAAATAAAAGTAACAAAATATATTATTCTTTTGAACAAAAAAACCAAAAATAAATCAATTAATAGACAAACATGTGTCTTATAACTTAATCAAAACAATCATTGAAATCATTTGAAAGAGTAATCTAAATTACTGTGAATAGACGGAACAGTCCGCTATTACTATCATGAGAATTATTTCTGTCATTTTGAATTTCTTTAAAGTAATGTTTCATAAATGTATATTTGCTCCTCCAATTTCCTCTCGATAACACCTCATCAATATTGACATTATTATTTATCCAAATATCAGAATTTACTGCAGCCCTGAAGCTACCCGGAGAACTGTCAATCTTTGCTTCTTTGAAAACTGTTTTTATCCAGCCACTTATTACAGTTCTAGAGGCTGGCTTTACTTTGCCTCTGCTAGTGATAAAAAGAGAAGATATTTGTTGTCCGGATGTTCGACGGGTTTGGGATACCTCTCTGAGTTTGTTGATCCAAAGCACCGGGTTGAGTCTGTCTGGGCCATCGCTGGATATTTGCCAGCCTTTTTGTCTGTATGTTGCACTGTCTGTCTTAGAGCCGAACCGCGGCCAGAAGATAATGTGATCATCACTATTCTCAAAGTGATTCGGGCCTATATCTAATAAGGTAAGGTCATGAATCCTTCTACCTGTACATAACAGTAATAGTATAGCAACATGACGTGAAACTTGAAATAAACTGCTAACATCGAAACTATAATGTTGCAGATATTCAATTAGGGTCCCGATATTCCAAGTGGAAGGTTTTTTCGGGGGAGGTCTGGTTAGCGATACCGCTTTTAGAATTTGTCTTACTAATGGATGCTTGCTCATCTCTTCACCTTTTTCTGGGTTGGCGAAGGTTGATACTACTGATTTATATGTACAGCTATTGTGCTGGGTGCTAATTTTACTTTTGTATGTAAGTAGCAGATAAATTGCGCCAAATCACTTGGTTTTGGGTTGTCAACAGCACATCTATCTTTGCACCATGTGCGCCATCTATCCCAGGCCGACTTGTATGTCTTGAGAGTGGAATTACGCCACGAAGATTCTAATAGTCTTCTGTTCTCAGTTTCCCACGCTTGTATCAAACGGGACCAGCCCGAACCCTCCATACCTGCAAATGCAGGTTGTGTACTGCTGGTGGCGGCATCCCCGTCCTTATGTCTATTAGATGTCGTGAAATGTTCCTTATCACGAACGGAGGACTCAATGCTCTCATTTTCAGTTCTGTCATCCAGAATGCTTTGTCCCACTTCGGGGCTATAAAGAGGTAAGTCCCTGAGCATCGATCCAAATGTTGAAGCACTCGAGGGATCAGTGGAGGCGGTGGAAATAACCAAGCGAGATTGTGGTGCCAGGCTCTGCTGAATGCGTTCACAAATACACAATTTTTGTCTGTGACATCTTCGGTCACATACTGGCTCACCACGGCGGTCTGTGAGCTTGCAAACATGTCTATCGATGGGGTGCCCCACTTTTTGAATATCAGATCTATGATTTGATTCGAAAGCGTCCATTCTGGAGGTTGTCGAAATCTGGAGAGGCTGTCTGACAGGGTGTTGTATCTTCCTGGAATGTAGCGCGCAATGAGATGTATTTGGTATTGATGTGCTATTCTGAATATTTCTGCGGTCATTTCCAGCAGCGCTAAAGACTTGGTCCCTCCTTCTTTCGTGATAAAAGCTGCTACAGTCTTGTTGTCTGTTTGTGCTAGCATGGTTTGGTTTCTGAAGTTTGTGCCAAACGTTTTGAGAACAGCTTTCAGCGACCACAGCTCCTTTTTGTTTATATGCCATCCTCTTTGTTCGACAGTCCAAGATCCGTTTAAACTCACATCGTTTACAGTGGCTCCCCAACCTAGGTCTGATGCGTCGGTTGTGACGAAAACTGTTGGGTTTTTGTGATGAATTGGGGTTGATTGATTGATATGACGTAACCACCATTCTAGTTCCTTTACTACACCTTTTGGGAGAACGTACTTTTTGTTTCTCATGTTCTTTGGTAGAGTGTTCGCATTTATTTGAGTTGCTCTGCAATGCAGTCTTCCTAGTGGGATGACGAAGGATGCGAAATTTAGGTGTCCTTGAATTACTTTGGCTGTGTGCCACGTCCACCATCCTTTCCTTAATAGACCTTTTAAGAGAGTGGTGATTTTGTGAATTTTTGGTGGTGGAAGGCATTTGTAATTTTGAGCTGTGTTCCATGAGATCCCGAGGTACTCTAAGGTTTTTGTTGGTAATAGAATAGATTTTTCTGCGTTCACACACCAACCCAAGTCTCTCAGACGTGTTAACACCTGGTAACATTGTTTTTGCAAAACTTGTGGGTCGGGGTGCATAATTAGGTAATCGTCCAGATATGCAACGATTCGGATACCGTCCCTCCTGAAACAGTTAGCCATCCAGTTAGAGACGTTTGAAAAAACGTATGGCGCAGTCGACAGACCAAAAGGGAGGCATGTCATTTCATATGCTACTCTATCGTAAGAGAACCCTAGAAACCTTTTATGCGTCTCGGAAATGGGAATATGAAAATAGGCCTGTGATAAATCTAATTTAACCATATAATCTTGTGGCTTTAGGCATATGGGGATTTTAAAGTGATTCAATAATCGAAATTTAGGTGGTTGTAAATAATTATTGATATTTCTCAGATCGAAAATCGGCCTATATGTGCCATCAGCCTTTTTGCGCAAGAATAAAGGGGACAGAAAGCCTGATTTACTTTTAAATTTACGAGCAGCCCCTATTTTCAATAGTTGCTTTATTTCAACGGTCATTTCTTGGGATATTGGAGTAGCAAATTTGTTTAGCATATTTTTATTTAATCTATAAAGCGGCGGTGTTTTAATAAAGGGTATTCTATAGCCAGATAGTACTGATAGAATATTCTTTGGAGCCCCTAGTGTTTCCCAAACGTATAGTCTGCCGCTTACCTGACCAGCTCTAAACTTAGAATTTCTTATTTTTATTTTGTTTGGCTGGAGCTCGTCTCGTTTGTGTGCGACCTTTGTCCGTCCCGTAATTAGCAGATCGTCTGTAATTTGACTGTGGTTTTCTTTGCCTTCTTTCCGGCGCCGCAGTGAAAGTTGGTCGCCTATCTTGTGTGGGGTATGTTGGCCGATTTGCGGTGGCTGTGAATGGAGCAGGTCTACGAAATCTTCCTGGAAAAAGTTTCCCTGTACCCCCCTGCTCTTTCACAAATTCTGACAGTTGTGGTTCGGAAAACAGGTGCAGATTTGAAGGTGGTATTGAGTGTAGCATCTCGCTTAGGGCCTTGTTCTGAGGCTTGTATAAGGCCCTTCTTTGCTGAATGGTTTCTGCTCTTCGCCCACAGACGTACTGCAGCAATGTATCAGATGTTTTTCTGAATTTAGAGTCCCCCGCTAGGAAATGTTTACTTATATACGATCTGACAGACTGCGGGGCATCCATGTAAATATCTTGGAAGTGTCTTCTTTCCTGTAGTAATCCATGTGTGATCGCCGCCATGGCAGAATCAGATTTTTCAAGTACAGAGACCAGCTGCCAAGCGGGTGTGATTGTCGCTAAGTTGCTATTGACCTGTAGCGCTGTGAAGGCAGGGGTGGCGTGGAAAGACTTCTGCACGTCAGCGTAGCGAATATTTTGCCAGCTGTCTGTGTTAAATCTTTGGCACAGATTGCCTTCTTTCACGAAAGATTCGTCGGCTTTTGAAATCTTTCCTTCAACCTCTTTGGTATCTGGAGCAAAGTTCGCTAGTGGCTCCTTCAGAGAGTCCTCCTCCATTTCATTTTGTCGTGGCACAATGCTTGGTGGCTGCCAGGTGTCATGATTTGTGACCTCTAGCTCGGACTGAGATGACTGCAAGTCTACTTCAGAGTGCACACCGCAAGATATGTCTGATGCATTCGTGCATTGTGAGCGTGCCGGAGAGATGTCTCTTCTGTCTTTGTCTAGGACTTGATTCAATCTTTCGTTTGTAGTTTGAATTAATGAGCAAAATGATTCCATCATTTTTTGTTGCTGCTTCATGAAATCTGCAAGTCTGGGCTCTTTTGGGTTTTCTGCTGGTTCTGGGCTATGCATTCTCTTAGAGGAGCATGTCTTAGAGGAACTTGGCGTAGCCACTGTCTCATTCCCATTTTTCACGACTTCTGACTTCAAAATTTTAGATGCTTCTTGTCTGGATATAAGCTCTGTCTTCATCGACTCCAAAGCGTGTGAGAATTTAATGTAAGCATGTATTGGGTGCACTTTGGACATGATTGTGAGCGGAGCATAGATTAGGGCTCTGCCAAGAGGCCAGCTTAATAAAACCCTCTTCAATTTCCGGTAACGACGTTCACTCAAGTCAGAGTTTTGCATGAATGCTTTTGCAAGCACGACGGTTGGAATAGCGAAACGAAGCCTGCATTCCAAGTCCGAATCTATTTTTGATCCAAAAAGATCGTTGTATGTAACGTCATTGACGACCCATGATTTCCAGTCGCTGGGGTATACACCGTCCAAGATGGTCACAATATTGCAGAAAAAGTCCTTTTCATGGTCTGGGGGTTCCCATTCGGCTAAGTTGCCCATAGTAGTTGTCGCCATCTGGAACCAGAGATTTATGTCATCTGTTGCCGTATGCCAGCTGCGATCATTGACGGGGTGCATGTGCAGCCGACACGTCGTGAATTTGCTTCAGTCGACGTCGCTTGCGTGGCGAGGATACAGGCGACGTCGCCTGCGTCACGCTGATACAGGCGACATGTCGTCTGTTCGCTTAGCTGACATGTCGTCTGCCTGACATGTAGTCTGCAAACTGTTCAACCTTTTTGCAATGGTTTTTTCAAAATGCCGTCCAAGGGAGCGGGCAAATATTGTCTGGAATCACATACTTTGAAATGCAACCGCCAGGGCTTTCCTGTGCAGGATTTCGATATTGAAAGTTTTTCAATAACAAGCAGACGTTATTTTATTCGGGTAAAACACTTACCTCAATGTAAAACAGAAGTAAACCTGAAATTTAAAATTTATTTCTACTATACTGTTTCACTAATCACTACACTAGTGTTCGACACGAAAATCCAAATGGTACTGACGCGAGCGATCCCGCCCGGCGCAACGTGGCGGCGCGCGCGCGCTCAGGGGTGGGGGGGGCGCCCGACGCGCGGTGATTGTAGGCTGGTAGGGTAGTAGTTTAGTGTTGCTACACGTGAAAATCCAAGGGGTAATCTCACAAAGTGGGTCAAGCGTAGCTCGGACACCTAAATGTATGTTTAATAACGATTTCGGCAGTTAAAACTTAGCTGTTAGCGGCGCGGCGCGTGCGGTGTAGCGACGGGTGGGAGGGGTGGGAATAAAGTGAGACTCAACTAATTGCCATCAATATAATATACTTGGTTATATGCATACATTTTATGGCAAACGTAGTGATATATTTGGGAAGTAATGTCACAAAACTTTGCTAGTTAAAATTTGGTGCACGCGTGGCCTTTCTGGGTTATGAAAAGTTTTTGTAGTGCAGGCATGACTTAAATAGCCCGAAAGATTTTGGTACAGGTTTCATTTATTTGTAAATATTATATTTATTTGGATCAGGCTGCTTAGGGTTACGATTGTTTTTTTGGTGGTCATTAAATTTCATCCCCTATAATATAATGTACTATACTTAGTCAAATCAAATCGTCAGTAAAATTTTTCATTTTTCATAATTCATAATTTCTTTATTGCACACAAACAGTTACATATGATAATAAAAAACATAGAAAACGTGTACAAAGGCGAGCTTATCTCTATCTATTTTTCTTTGATTCGCTTCACCGTACTTTTAACACAGGGCCAGAGGCCATTCCAGAGGTACAGATTCACCCTCAGATTTTAGCTATCTACGTAATCTACGTCAACTCAACTCCTTTTCGTGATGGGGCATCCATTTTCTCTATCAGCAGCATGGACGCCAATAAAATTAAATAGTAAGTTTTAATTTAAAATCGTTTCGTTTACCTGCGGTAAGATGGAGTTGCTCTGTTCCTTCCGAAAGTGAAACAGTACTAGTCAAGTGAGGCAGATATTGCAACCAAAAGGCTACATGACGTTCAGCGATGATGTGGTCCAAGAGGTCAACATTATCGCGTATATTCTGGACATACGCTTCTCCAGCCTTGTATCGCGGCCATTCTTGCTCAATCTCGGGGGATCTATTGAAAATAAATAATCAATATAATAATATCCAAATCCTAGCTAGCTTGCTCAGAGTTATGTAATAGTATAGTTAACCTGCTTACCCAAATTTGGCAAAGTTGACAATATATCTACGGAACCGTGTCGATGTTCGTTGTTCATCAACAGTAGCGGGTCGTCTCGCAACTTGAAGTAGCATAGCATCCCCAAGTAAAGCTACTAAATCCGTACCATGAACGGCTCCTGAAAACAAAATTGACTTGTACCCACTCGTATAAAGAATGTTCAACGGCCAAGTCACACAACATTTAATTAATAATAAAGAAATCACAGTAAGGAACCTTAGACTTGGCACGACTTTGTCTAGATTTCATTACTTTTTAGAGATAAACAAGCAGCTCCATCGAGACTTGGCTAGTTTTTTACAGAATGTTTTGGTGGGATTTCACTTCTTTTTGTAGAAACTACTAATAGTTTGGTTGGGCTCTTGTGTTTTCTAATCAGGGTCACCAAGTACTCCAAATCTTCGATTATCTTAGTTTTTATAGTTTTCCATTTATGTGGCCATTAAACCCTAACTCAGTACCATGTTTCAGCTTTCTGAGTTTATGGGAAGTACTAGTTCTATTCTGATGATCATGAGTGAGTGAGTGTCATAAATGCTTTGCTTTCGCTTAACTTCGGAACTAAATGACCAACAGACTTGAAATTTTGGATTTTAAGTATGTGATTATAGCTTACTGGATGACGAAAATTTCTGCGTTCTGGTCTTATCCAGAGGTTCTCAAACAGGGGCCTGAAAATGCGGCGAAATGGTTCCAGTAAAGGATGGTACGGCAGTGCTTCGCGCTCGACTTGGCGGGGGCACTGCCGTGCCCCCCGATATGGAAATGCTAATATTTTATAGGTTTAACTAACTCGATGGTTTTAACTCGATGGTTTTGGTGAAAAAAATATTTTTTGGAACTCACATCAAGGCGTCTAAAATATATGTTTTATTAAAAGCTTTTTGTTTTTTAATGTAGGTACATACTCAGTGGCACGTCAAACATTAATATTCATTCAAGCCGTTCAGGCTGTAGCAGGGAACATAGAAGCCTACATACATAACATACCTACACTCGAAAAACAAAACCCTCCTTTCAAAGGCAGTCGGGTAAATAAATTAAAAAATTTCTTGCATAGGCAAGGGGAAGAACTGCTTCTTCTGGAGTGAGGCGACAGAAGCGAGGGTAGTAGTCAGGGTACGTACCGGTATAGTTGAGCTGGTGCCCACGAAGATCAACCCCAGAAGGCTGAGTAAATCGGTACACGTAGAGTCGTGAGAACCGCCTCGCCAATCTCGCAGCTAAAAGAGCTGCTCCTACGCCCCATTTCACAGAAGAGTCCGCCCGGGCCAGTGCTTCCGCTGCGCGAAGACTTTCTACATTCGCATTTTGTACCCGTCCCTTGGGACCCCAGAATTCCCATCGCACTGCTTCAACCAACTGCAAAGTCAAACAACCATTATTACTCTCATCTTACCTACCTGATGCCTACCTATACGGAAGAACTTGGGAGTCCTACTTACTTACCATAGGGTGTATGTCTGGAGACATAGACAGCATTCGAAATAATTCTGGTATGCCTTTGTTAGTAGCATACTCAATGATATAGGATGCTCCACGCCTAGAGAGCTCTTCATAATCTACATCTGAAACATTTATCAGAATTTTACAAACCATCATCAGGCAGGTTCTCGTAATGTCACCGGCTAATCTGCGAAGCCATGAAATTATTAATTCGTAAAAAAAAAACAATAAAATAAAGCAAAAAAATAGATTACAACTAGGTAGTTACCTAATTATCTATACGACTACCTACTTATCGAAACGAAACTTACGATCGAAATTGATTGCTTCAAGGTCAGTGGTGCCCAAAAGTAGGTCAAGTTGCGTCGTAGGCTGCTTCGTTGCTGACAGAGCGGCTGAAAGCGACCTGGGCAAATACTGTTCCGACTCCGGCAAAAATGTGTCCGGTATGGGCAGTATAGCATTAGTCCAATTTGAATTCTGGGAAATAAGCAGACGAATAGCATAGGTGTGCATCATACATTTTCTGACTGAGACATCGGATGACCGTATAATAATAAACAAAGTCATAGACTCCGTGGTCAAGCAAGTGGGTTTCATGCATGCCTCTCACGCAGGAGGTGCAGGTTCGAATCCCGGTGCTGACCATGTACCAATGAGATAAGTCATATTTTATCCTAAGTACGTTATACGGAATTACAGACACTAACGGTGATGGAAAACATCGTGAGGAAACCTTCATTACTCCATAGCTGCGGCGATATGCTTCATAAATGTCCCCCTGTCACGCAAAATGGATTATTGAATCACTGGCTGAAAATGGGCACAGTGCAGTGGTGCCTCTGCCACCCCGTATGGGACAAGGCGTGACCATAGACTCATGTACATTAAATTATGTTTTGTACCTACTTATGAGCAATAGCGTGAGTTACATAAAATACATAAAATATCAGTTTGGATTACCCATCCAATACTCGTACCAGTCGTACCTACCCTATAAGTCCGCAATATGTCTACGAAGGGTCGATCTCGCAAACAGTGCACTATTTCCTCATCAGAACCTGAACAACCAACGCCACGCGCAAATTCTTTTGATATTTTTAGGATATCCATTCCAACGTTTTCATCATCAATCGCTTGCCAAATATACCGTGGGGACATTATAATGGCTCTTTGAAATAATCCTGAAAAATTATAATACTTAATTAATTTATCCAAAGTGAAAAAAATACTGTTTCTAGTACATACCTACATGGCCTAACAATATTTTTAACTCTGTATACTCACCAGTTGCACGCCGAGACACAATATGATGTAACACGCAATCAGCTCCAAACGAATGACCCATCAGGGTGATTGAGGTGGGGTCTCCGCCGAAAGCAGCAATATTTTCTCGAATCCAGAGCAGTGCCAAGTATTGATCTAGGAGGGCAAGGTTGCCGCGAGCTAATATTGATTTCACTGTGAAGAACCCCAAGATATGAAGTCGGTATGACACTGTCACAACCACGATGCCATCCGACGCTATCTCCTCACATGGTAGCGAGGTTGCTCCTCCGTTGGACCATGACTCGCTGTACAGTATCACTACCACTGGTAGAGTTTTTTTATCCGCACGCTACCTGAAAAACTTCTTTATGTAGGGTCAATACTCATTGATTAATACCTTAGTAATAGATTTGGTGTAATCTAACCTGTGGAGTCCATATATTGAGGAAAAGACAGTCTTCACTGACTGAATCATTTTCGGTATCACCAAACTGTGGACAGCGTGGTGGACGTCGATGAGCAAAAAAAGTCCTTCGCCATCCGGGATGCCGCTCTGGTGCCTGCATTGACATTATCGATGGGACGAGATATGAGGATAGGATGGAATCTTTAAATTATTATTATCGTATCAATAAATCATATACTTACTGAAAATCTATATCTTCCGGTCGGCGGTATTGCGAATGGAACTCCAAAGTAGATTTCGATAGGGATCATTGAATTCTTTGGGTAAACTTTTATCTGAAATTCCCAAATGTTGAATGGAAGATAAATTATGAGCAAGGATTAGTTGAAACGAAAACTGAATACTTACTCCAGCTATCCGACCCTGTGGCAGAACTACAGCTGGATCCTGACCACTAACATAGATTGTTAAAAGTATCAAAAATTTCCACGATGAACACATATTAAACAGCTCGAGCATTAAAACGAAAACATGAGTGATGATGAAATTGATGAATAAGCACTATTTTAGTACGCGTTGGGACTGTTGGCATGTCAGAATGTTAGTGGACATCGGACAATACAAATTAGATCATACAATGATTGCGCACTAGTGCGTGATGAGAGCACCGTAACGAATCTCCCCTACTGCCTACCTATTGTTTTCCATAACCTACAATAGCTTTTGTGTAAAAAAAATGTAAAAAAGTGATCCTGTATGATGATAATGTATACAGGGCCCTAATGCTGCTCTGAGAATTTCACTTATATTTCATTACTATTCCATTGCAAACACCCAAAATGGCGTCATTTGGTATTCTCCTAAATTATTATCCTCCTTATCCTCCTTGATTGGGTGTTTGCAATGGAATAGTAATGAAATAGTAAGTAATGAAATATAAGTGAAATTCTCAGAGCAGCATTAGGGCCCAGGGGCCTAATGCTGCTCTGAGAATTTCATTACTATTTCATTACTATTCCATTGCAAACACCCAAAATGGCGTCATTTGGTATTCTCCTAAATTATTATCCTCCTTATCCTCCTTGATTGGGTGTTTGCAATGGAATAGTAATGAAATAGTAAGTAATGAAATATAAGTGAAATTCTCAGAGCAGCATTAGGGCCCAGGGGCCTAATGCTGCTCTGAGAATTTCATTACTATTTCATTGCAAACACCCAAAATGGCGTCATTTGGTATTCTCCTAAATTATTATCCTCCTTATCCCCCTTGATTGGGTGTTTGCAATGGAATAGTAATGAAATAGTAAGTAATGAAATATAAGTGAAATTCTCAGAGCAGCATTAGGGCCCAGGGGCCTAATGCTGCTCTGAGAATTTCATTACTATTTCATTGCAAACACCCAAAATGGCGTCATTTGGTATTCTCCTAAATTATTATCCTCCTTATCCCCCTTGATTGGGTGTTTGCAATTGAATAGTAATGAAATAGTAAGTAATGAAATATAAGTGAAATTCTCAGAGCAGCATTAGGGCCCAGGGGCCTAATGCTGCTCTGAGAATTTCATTACTATTTCATTACTATTCCATTGCAAACACCCAAAATGGCGTCATTTGGTATTCTCCTAAATTATAATCCTCCTTGATTGGGTGTTTGCAATGGAATAGTAATGAAATAGTAATGAAATATAAGTGAAATTCTCAGAGCAGCATTAGGGCCCTGGTGTCCTACCATCTATCACCTCAATCCCACGGACGGAAAATATAAAGTGTACAATAGAACTAAGAGTGCAAGCCCAATAAAACAAATATATAAGTATAGATTACTAGTATTTTTTTATTGAAATATAACATCTCTACTCAATTAATTCTACAAAATACTTACTAAAAATTTACGCTTTCACGAAACACAATACATCACACTTTCACATTACTGTAGGCAAGGTCTAATTTCTTCATCAATATTTTGTAATAGTAATGGATAGGTTGGTTGTTAGCTAGACCAATGGTAGCCAGCATGAGGCCATACCCAAAAAGAATTGAGACTAGCTTGTGCCGAGCCAGCCAACGATGGAAACCTCCTTCATCTGAAATATTTTCATAACTTAGTTCCAGGCAGGGAATGTCGATCAAAGAACTTTTGTGTACTATTATCTCTTCTGTGCTTTTGTACTAAATCCTCAAGTTAGCACGCTTTATTTGTTCGGAAAATTGTGTGTAGCTAACTAACCTAGCTAAGTAACTACTAAATAACCCAAAAACAACATACTGAAGTTTCATTGAATTCGGAATTAACATTTCTTTTTGTATGGACTGAAAACTCTGCCGACTGGGGTACGTCGTTTAAATACGTTATTAAATTATAAATTATAATTCACTAAATAGCTAGGATGGATTAGTTCCCAATGACAATATGGTGCCCTGTGTTACCTACATCGAAAGTCTTGACCAATACTCTCTTGACCAAAATACTCTTAAACAGGATTTTTTTATCAAAATTGGATTAAATTTGACTTACTATTCCTATTCCGGCTGTTTGCAATTGGAAATCTCATCGATGTGGGCTCCTTCGCGTATACGAGCAGGTAGCGCACTCTGGCTAACTCACAGTTGGTCACGATGTAATGTGCTGATGTCTTAGGGGCTTCAAGGCTGCGATCGTCGGAAGTTTTATCGCTTTTAACAGTTTTGTTATCATCAAAATCGCAGTCGCCTAAAACGACAAAATAAATTAGTTGATCCAATTAAAAACTGAATAAAGAGTTCAAAAGGTTAGTGGATACATTAAAAAAATGCAATATATATTATGTCTTCGAATTGGCCAATGTTCGGTATCTTATTTATAAAGTATATTTATTAAGTAAGTAGGTATATTGAATGTTTACAACATAATTGAAACAAAAAGTAAACTTAAGATAAAACCGACTTCCACAAACCCTATTTGATTAGATGTCCCCCCCCCCCTTGGGGACTTAATTTTGTCAAATCCCATCTCAGTGTTTCAAGGCTCTAGGTCCACCGGTTTAGGCTATGCGTTGCCTGCCCATCAGCCACGCATTGTATTTGTACCTAGTATTGAGCAGTTCTGGTGGCCATATGTGGTCTTCATCAGCAGTTCGGCATCACAATATTATGCTTACCATGTGCATTTGCACGAGTTATTATGAAAAACACAAAAATCACTATAGGTCTGCCTATAATATTTGAAGAGTTCCCTCGATTTCTCCAGGATCCCATCATCAGATCCTGACCTGGTGTCAATGGGACCAATGGGAAGGTAAACCCTTTCAAACAAATAAATAATTTTCCAAATCGGTCCATCCATCTAGGCGCTATCGGGGCACATACATAAAAAAAAATATCCGGACGAATTGTAAACCTCCTCCTTTGGGAAGTTGGTTAATAAAGTTACGCGCCTTATACCGCTTTTGACAAACTTTCAATAAATTCACCCAACGGGCACTAATGGGGCGATGTCAGCCGCCCCGGAAATTTCCCATTGCTAGCAAGTCGAGTAAAGAAAACCTCATAAAACTACCTCATAGGGCGGCTTCAGCCACCCCGGAAATGTTTCATTGCTAGCAACACGAGTAACAAGAATCTTATAGGGTGGCGTTCACCACCCCGGAAATTCTGTATGCTGTGTAAAAGTGCACCTGATCGAAAAGTCGAGTGAAAAAAAATCATTCTTGGGTCGTTTGGGGGGGGCATGGCTCCCATGCTCCCCCCCCCCCCCCTGGATCCGCCATTGGGCCAAACGTGAAATATCATAAAATGATGAAATCTTTTAGGGCAGCTTAGGTCCTTTTATTAATCTGTGCTTAGGTGAAGACTAAAGGGGGCGAGCGCAGCGAGGCCCCCGATTAGTCTTCGTGTTAGTTAGTCATGTATAACACAAAAAACATCACGTACTGCTAAATAACAATGCTTTTAAAAAGACATATTTTCATTAAAAATAAATGGCTTGGCCATTTATTGGCCAAAGACGATATGGCTACGCTACGACAGATATAGGTACCGCCATCCACGATGACGCGTGATGTAGCTATTTGCATCTTTGTCTTTCAGCAGAGTGCCCCAATGATAGAGAACGATGCAAATAGCTACGTCACCCGTCGTCGTGGATGGCGGCACCTACATAGTATGTAGTTTTTTTAAGTTTTAATTTTAATCCAGAACCAAGTCATGAATGCCTGTGATCCATTACCTTCACTGTTCACGGGTTTCTGGTAGTTGATGCCTTCTGGCGCGTCGATGACTTCGCACATGGCTATGCACGAGAGGTGGCCACCGATGCAGCTCGCGCCCCAACCGAAGCCGCCGTGGCTGTGCGGCAGGCACACGCTCAGCTCCGGCGATAAGTACACACCGTTACCGAACATTGCGTTCTGGAATGTTCCCGAATTTTGACTATATTGGATTGTATGTAATAAGGACCACTTGAGTATCATGTTACTTGGTGGAACTGGTGCCCCAACCAGTAAACAGGAGTAAAATAACCGGCCAAGTGCGAGTCGGACTCGCGCACGAAGGGTTCCGTACCATTATCTATAAAAAACCGCAAAAAAATAATTGTATGGGAGCCCCCCCTACATATTAATTTAATTTTAATTTAATTATTTATTTTTGAAGTAAAACTTCTTGGGGCACGGGGGTAAAATTTATTTAACCTCTCAACTGTGGGTTATTCATATATTTGCTTTTCAATTGCTACTAGGCGGGTGCTATCACGAGTGGCTAAGAAATGTAACGGAAATTGGAATCGGTGACGTCAGGGTCGGCTGAAGACTTTTAAAACCGCAACTATTTTCAATACGGTTTTTAACTAATCAGATAAGATAATAATACATTCGTACAATAAAGAATGTTAATTAGTGAGAGAAAAACCTGATGAAACGTTAACAAATAAAAATTATTTTAAGCATTCTTCCACGAGTTCTTGATTTCCGGTATGGCCAAGATGGCGCTCACTCTCTTTCGCTAGATGGCGTTAGTAGCCTAATATGCATGACTCAAACTACTTCGTTCAACCTCTTTGTTGGAACCGGAACTTATGTTTGACAGCTGTGCGATGCGATCCATACAGTTTGTAAGAAAAGAGTTTCATCAATGTCACACGGGTCGATATGGATTTCTAAAACAAGCAAAGCAATGCATACATTTGAGCGAGACGGCTTAAAGACGTGACGTCAGATGGTATATAATCTGAGCGAGATGCAAATAGTAGTGACACTATTGAATGAGTTAAGTATATCACCACGAGCGCGACAAATTGTAGATAAGGAATGGTGGGAAATAAATGACATGACGTATTAAAAGTAAGTACAAGTATAAAATAATTTCAAATAATCGGACGTCTGAAACTTAAAAGTAACTTGAAGCAGAGATTGGATCTCAAAATTGGAAATTTAAATCTCTTTTAGTATAGGTAGGTATAGGTGTATAGTATAGGTACCACTTAATGATCTAGCTACAGAAGTTTTACTTCTAACACGTGTACGGTGCTACACGCGTATATTTTTTTAAGTAAATAATATACTCAATATATTGTGAACATTTTAAGCGTCTACCTGCTACCATTATCAATATCGAGCAAAATGAGCAAAAAAATCACGTTTGTTGTATGGGAGAGCCCCCCTTAATATTAAATTTCTTTTGATTTTTAGTATTTGTTGTTATAGCGGCAACAGAAATACATCATCTGTGAAAATTTCAACTGTCTAGTTACCACGGTTCATGAAATATAGGTGACAGACAGACGGACGGACGGACCGTCCGATAAAGTATGTAGGTAGGTAAGTACTTAAGACAAATTAATTATCTCTGCGTGAGAAGCAAGCGTAATATTTAAGTAGGTACTTAAATAAAATAATAGTCTAGTGGCCAAGGTAATCCAATAAATCTAGGAACAAGTCTTAAGTTGAAGCATTATGTACAAAATGGCTTGACATTCTCAGAATTGTATATTTCCAGCAGATATATTTTATAAAGTAAATTTTGTGCAAAAAAGACAGCATTTGATGGCACTTTTACATGACGTCATTCTGTTGTTTTTTCATAGAGAGGAGCCTCGCTCGAGTACTTATCCCAAAACACAGGGGAAACCCTACTTTGGGGAGTATCGACTCTGACGTTATCTTGTGCTTAATATCAACACCATAACTCATAAACAGATGATGTATCTTTAGTTAAGTTATTATAACATGCAACTGTACATTTCTTATTGAATAAACATTTCATTTTCATTTCATAGAACTCACAGGAACAAAAGTTCCGTTTTGACAGTTCATAAAAAGTACCTATCTATTTTGACTTGACAGGCCACAAGCCTATTATTGTAGTAATAGTACCTTATTCAAATGCTGCTGCAGGCCAAAGTTCAAGATGGTGTGAAAGTTTTCCAAGCGATTGACGTGGAAAGCAAAGAATACATTGTGACGCTTAGCAAGATCTCTCCATTTCATTTCTGCACTCGATTTGCAGGAACTGACTACTTGAAATATGTATTGTGGTTTTGTCGCAGGAAGTTTACAGCTCGCATTCATCAGAATAGCATCATGCTAAAACGAATATAATAATTATTTAAAAATTATAGGTTCATAGGTGTAAAGTCTAAGTAACTTACTTACTGAAATATACTCACCACTTGCGGAGGGAGAGTTTTTAAAGTAGGCTCTTTAAGTCTTACTAGGATATAAAACAAAAGATCCAGAATTTCGCTAATGTTTATCAAATTGTCATGGTCATCCAGCTGTTGTAGAACTAGATCCAGAGCAGGCACATCTGCTATTACACTAAGCTGAAATGTACACCGTGACCAAGTTGAAGTAAATCATTAAGGAAGCTGAGAATTTCAAAACTATAATAATACTTATTATACCAATTCGTCCATTTCTTTAGTACCATTCTTCATGTAAGCGGGTGGAAAAGGCCTGAGGCAGCTTTCATATCTGAAACTAAACGCCCCTGCCACAAATAAACTCCATTTTATATCAGCCGCCTTGAAATCTTTTTCAAGAACTAATCTGTAAATAAGTAATTGAGATTGGTGAAATACGACCCTAGAAGTCGCAATATAGGGCGTTTCGTGAACAAAAGATGTCCTTTGGCAGGATTGATCTGTAGGTCCAAAGGATGGATTTAAGAAGTGGTTCACTGTGGAACTTTTGTTCACGAAACGCCGCATAATTAGACGTAGAATGGATGCTATAGGTAGATAGCTACATAGGTAAGCTCTAGCTACACAACCTTCCGTTCCACCCACTGCCCGCGATTTTCAACCTACCCAGATCGAGATAAAGTTTAAAGTCTATGAAAAAACAGAAAAAAATATTTGGAACCTTTGGGGTAGTTGGACTCTTGGGCAGCTTGAATGGGCCCTCATAATCATAACAGTATAAAGTGTATCGAGTGAGTGTAGTACTATATACGTGTAGTAGTGTGTAATAATGAAATATTTACCGCAGATGAACAGCTTTCTTTTCCAGTGTATCTAATTTAGCTTGATTTTCCGACATGCTATCGGAAGTAGCAGCAGCGTAGTTACTATCAGACAGTGATTCCGGTTCGCCATCCATGTTTATTTTATTTTATGATTACAGAAACTACTAGAAAATGGAGCGAGAATAAATTCAGGAAATAATGAGAAAATAAAACCTCATAATTTTGTTTGGTTAGAAAACAAACAAACATACAAACAAAACTGAAAGTCAACTGGAAGTCCACCATAGAATTAGACTGCGTTTCACCGAATAGTTCCTTTGGATCAAGGCATTTTCGTACTTAACGTATTGACAATAAAGACTTCGACACAGGAACTATTTGATGAAATGCATTCTACGTCAAAAATAATTTGAAATTATATTTTTTGGTCTATCCTTACAAAGAGGTTGAACCTCAGAACAATAACCTAATAGCTGGCCCGAGCCTAGTCCCGCCGTTAAACCCGTGTTCACAGAGGCTATGGGATGAGCCGCTCTGTATTAAGGTTCAAAAGAACCTTGTGAAATCAAGCCTAAGCCATACAGAGCGGGCTCGTCTCTTGGCCACCTGTGAGCCGGAGTCGGGTTACTGGCTGAATGCACTCCCCTCGGCGAGCTTAGGGACTCTGCTGGAGAGGACAACTTTTAGTTTGGCAGTAAGTCTTAGGCTGGGGGCCAAGACAAACGAGCCACATCGCTGCCGCTGTGGGGGAGGCGTTGACCAACTGGGCCACCATGGACTGGCATGTCGCCGCAGCGCGGGCCGTTTGTCGCGCCATGCAGCCCTAAATGATGTCATCCGCCGGGCTCTTGCCAGTGCAGGCGTTCCCGCGATTCTAGAACCATCAGGAATATCGCGGGACGATGGCAAGAGGCCGGACGGGATGACACTCATTCCGTGGAAAAACGGGCGGTCGCTTGTGTGGGACGCGACTTGTGTCGATACGCTGGCACAGTCTCACATACAAGCGACCGCTCGCCAGGCTGGTGCGGCAGCGGCCACCGCAGAAGGCAACAAAAGGCGCAAATATGCCACCCTTGGCCAGGGCTACATATTTGTGCCTTTTGGAGTCGAAACTCTCGGTCCATGGGGCCCAGAGGCGCGAGTATTGTTCAAAGAACTCTCATCGCGCCTGGTCGATGCCTCAAATGACCGGAAGGCTGGAGCCTACCTTGGGCAACGGCTGAGTCTTGCCATACAGCGAGGCAACGCCGCTAGTCTTCTGGGCACCTTGCCCAGCGACGGCGGCAGTGATCTGGCTCAAATTTTCTATTTAAATTAACTGCTTCATTTAAAATTATTATTTTAATTGAAATGTATATAAACTTGTAATTATGTAAAAATAAAATTAATGATTACCTAACTGAATAACTGGTGGAACTATATTCAAAGTGTGTGAGTGTGTGGCGTGAAGTGAAAAGTGCTTGAAACTTGAAACACTACTTTCGGATCGGAGTTTTCGAAAGATTTGAGTTTCCCGCCTTTTTCAGATCACACAAGTCATGTTCGGCGGATAATCGTTACCAACATTAAATGTTTACGGATGCGTTCACGATTTAGAAAGATAGCTTTGTATCTGTGGCATAAAATATAATGATCGAACGAACATGTTCGCTGCATGGTGCGTTTTTCGGAGAACTCGGACCGAAGCCAGACAGACAAGAAGACGACAGCACAGCACAGCAAAATGGCGTTTCGTTTGAGAGTTTACAGTAAACACTAGTGTTTTTTGTGGCTTTTTATATTGTTCTGAATAAATCAGTGTTGGTAAATAGATTAGTGTAATTAAGTTAGTGAAATAACACGTGGACTGATGAGTTTATTGACCGATGTCTGCCGTGGCTCCCAGTATCCCAGGTTGGTATCAATTTTGCTGCTTGAGTATATTTTAGAAACCAATTGTTATATTTTTACGTGATAGTTCGCTTCTGTAATTCACCGTTGAGATGCCTAAAAATTTGGCTGCTGTACAATTAATTCTTTTTCACGATCAAGTCATGTCATTGTGGGTTTTGAAGTGCGACCCTGA
This sequence comes from Argyresthia albistria, assembly GCA_963457715.1. Taxonomy (NCBI): domain Eukaryota; kingdom Metazoa; phylum Arthropoda; class Insecta; order Lepidoptera; family Argyresthiidae; genus Argyresthia; species Argyresthia albistria. Next base: position 9,093,880 of record OY735252.1, on the reverse strand, counting down.
TTTACTTCCCTGGTTACCTACTTGGCGACCTCAGAGCTTCATTACGGACGGGGCATTTTGTCTTGTATTCATTTCTCAGTTGCGGCAATAAAACTTTTTATCGTTGCCCCGTATTCTGTCATCATCATCATAGAAATTAGAATATAATTATTTCTGACAGATCCAGCTCAATGTCTAAGCAAAGGCTAATAAAGACAATATCTACATGGTTTCAGTACCAAAATTGCTGACTTATTTTACTTGGGTAGGTATATTTTTGTGAAACGTCTGCATTTTATGAGCTTACTAAGTCATGAGCTGTGTGCTGCTACTGCAATTACAATATTAGGAATGTAAAGTAAGTACAACTTACAATGTTCATCAGGCTAACTACCTACCTATATTTATTACTTCTCTATACTCTGGCCGCTGAGTAAATGTGATTCTGACACAAATGTATATGTCCCTGTCTGTCCCATGCTACTTTTCACTCTATCTCACTCCCACAAGTACATGTTTTAGGATCACATTCTCTGCGGCCAAAATATAGACTTAGGTCTCTTGCTTGCCCCAAACTTTAGGGGTAAATTAAGCTGTATATCATGAAATTATACAATGCTTACCACATGCACACATTGTTTGCATGCCCATTCCAGGCCCAAGACTGCCCAACTACTAGATAATCACTATAATGATGATAATTCCCAAGTTCAATTATCAGCATATTATTTTTGTCTATAAAGATGGGGATTTCAGGAATGAATATAAAAGGTATTGTGCTTTTTTTTAATCAAAATGTTCTACATACTTTCAAAAGTGGGCACTCAGGGCCTAAGTTACTATGGACGATGGGCATTCCCCTTTAGCACATACATATAGTAGTTTATATCAATGTATTATAGCAGGGATGCTCACACTGAAGCTTTTCGAGTTGATCGCCAGCGATATAGGGCCCTTCACGGCAAATGTTATTGTTTTCTCATTTACATAACCCAGGCATGTGAAATATCCGGGGCAGCTACTGCCACTATGCTATGCATTCCTATTAGGCAGCTACTACTAGTACCTGCCTAATAGGAATCACCAGAACCCAATATTCTAAGGAGAAGAACAACAACTTGATACAAATAAAATGATACTATTTACGAGCGCCACCTAGAAGTTGCCCAGGGCACTATTTGGCGGCATATTTGAACTATAGATTATTTTGTGACAGGCAGATTCACTTGAAAAACCTGAATTGTTCAACCTGAACAATTTAAGTTTTTCAAGTGAATTTGCCTGTCAATCTGCTTTGGTGAGAGATCAAAATAAAACGAGAATATATATTTGTGAATACGTATATGTATTATCGCTATTATCATTAGTAGTAAGGTACTTATATGTTATGCTCAACTTCGTCGTCAAAGACATAGAGTCACTAACTAAAAAACTTCAGATTCACATGGTACTTAACAAGTCATCATAGGCTCAAATAAAAACCAGTTGGTACAACAGTAACAGTCAAATATCATATCCATATAATACAACAAACAAACATAACACAACAAGCCGCCCACACACACATTAGCATGTGAAAACTAGAGTTGACATGTTGATTTTGGTGTTAAGCGCGCAACACACGGTGAAGATACTATAATATTTTATCTTAAGATGTTATGTTAATATATCTTAGGCCACTTTAATTTTATTAACTCAGTACCTACATTTCGGGCATTGCGCTCATTTACAAGGTGTAAATTAATTAACGCAAAATGAGAAGTGAAAAAGAGTGAAAAATACATTTGCCCTGATCAAGTCAGTCCCATAGTGAAAGTTGTTCAGAATTATGTCCCTAACAACCCTCTTTCGGCTTGTACACCCCCTTCTGTTACACCCTGTACACAAATATTACAGATATTTGAGCAATTGCGCCCTGCTAGGTATTTCATTTGACCCCTATGAGTTAACAGGGGCTGGACTGGACCGCCGGCGGTACATGAGTTAACAGGGGCTGGACTGGACCGCCGGCGGTACATGAGTTAACAGGGGCTGGACTGGACCGCCGGCGGTACATGAGTTAACAGGGGCTGGACTGGACCGCCGGCGGCGGTACATGAGTTAACAGGGGCTGGACTGGACCGCCGGCGGTACATGAGTTGACAGGGGCTGGACTGGACTGCCGGCGGTAAATGAGTTAACAGGGGCTGGACTGGACCGCCGGCGGTACATGAGTTAACAGGGGCTGGACTGGACCGCCGGCGGCGGTAGATGAGTTAACAGGGGCTGGACTGGACCGCCGGCGGTACATGAGGTAACAGGGGCTGGACTGGACCGCCGGACGGTACATGAGTTAACAGGGGCTGGACTGGACCGCCGGACATGGTCCAGACCAGACCGATGTTAATAATAATTATGCCTGGTGGACAGCCCTCCAGACGATCGGATTTGGTCTGGAGCGTACCAAGGTCGCTGTCCGGAGCGTACCAAGGTCGCTGTCCGGAGCGAACCAAATCCGATGGTCTGTTAGGGCAATAATGGCCGTTTTATGAGGGACCAAAGGCTCTACCACAAGGGCCCTCCATTTAGCGCAGTATTATATCCGTTTTATGAGGGACCAAAGGCTCTACCACAAGGGCCCCTCCATTTAGCGCAGTATTATATCCGTTTTATGAGGGACCGAAGGCTCTACCACAAGGGCCCTCCATTTAGCGCAGTATTATATCCGTTTTATGAGGGACCAAAGGCTCTACCACAAGGGCCCCTCCATTTAGCGCAGTATTATATCCGTTTTATGAGGGACCAAAGGCTCTACCACAAGGGCCCTCCATTTAGCGCAGTATTATATCCGTTTTAAACAGGAATCTGGTAGGTGATATAATATTGGCTCTGGAAAGTGGCAACTGAAAACAAAACATATTGTTTTATAGGGGCTGAGCCAGCCAAGGATATACAAAAGCGCCGGGCTGGCAGTATCGGGTGAGTTTCTGTCTCACTACTTTGTGAAACTATCACCAGATTATTTTTGTTTTGTTTTAACACATACAATAATTTAAATGAATTCACCAATCATTGCATGGAAAACGCTGCATTTACTATTGAAATTTAATTATGATCAAATCACTTGTTCACTACCTTTAGTTGTTGCTTTCCAGAAGCTTATTTCATACTTCAATGATATCCTGATAAAGAGATACACTAATACTATGATCCTGATGGTCTTGTTGCCATCAGCAATGTTGATGAATGTCAAAAGTAAAATGTCACTTTTTAGCAGCCTATTTTTTTTGTAATGCACTTTTTTGAACTACGAGTATGAGGCCTATTAAATTAATAAGGTACTTCTTTCTTTACATTTAATGTCAGGTCCGATGAAGACGACGCAAGCGGGGGCAAATACACAAGGATGGAAGAAGACAACATTCAAGACAAGGAACGATTTGCAAGGTGATTAACTGGCAGGGCCCTCGCCCTTGTGCTATCTTTCTTGCCCTCTCAGTATCAACTAATAAGAGATTATAAACAAAAAAAAACAAATGTTAATAACATAAAATTTACATACAGGCACATACATTGCTTTTGGCCCCACACTAGGATAAACTGTGTCGTGGGATCCAGAAACAGCAACATCACAAACATGGTTAACATCCAAGACCTGGGTTTTTTTTCTTCCTCCCCAGCCGGGATTTGAGGGTTATGATATGAATGAGGCTGTGCTCTCGATTGGACACTTACGCATTTCGAAATGGAGATCTTGACTGAAACTGTTTATTTATTGTCATAGCAACCATGTCATAGACACATATACTACACATTTAAATATGATAGCATATTTCGCGTCAACCCACATGGTTGTGGTAGCTCATCCGGTATGATGTAGACTCTCAATCCGGAGGTCGTCGGTTCAAATCTCGTGAAGGCATAAACTTTTTAAATTTTCTTTTGTTTATTTTTTTATTGTTTTGAGTGCTTTTGATTTGTTGTACGATGGTACGGTACCCTTCGTGTGCGATACCGACCCGCACTTAACCGATTTTAGAAAATTTCTACCACTCTAATGTACATGTCACAGTTTTACTGTGGTTTTACTACATGCTTGCTTACTGATAAGATTTTGTTAAAACATTTTCTCAAGCTGACAATGAACATCAATTTGTTTTGTAAGTAATGGGTAATAACCATGTTACAATCACCATATTGAATTGAAAGTTAAATATTCCTCCCATAACACCACCATTGTTGGTTTAGCGTGTGATTGAAAAACGTGTCTTATCACGCGAGACGCCAATACCTCCTTTCCTTTTTATGAAGAATCTTAATGATATTGTATTTAACGATCTAATAGTTACTTGACGGCGCGTAGATTTTTATTATCTTGAAATAAAAGTGTACTAACCATTGATGATTGTAGCGTTTATTATGATGATGGAAAATCATGATGATTCTTCTCTTTATTCAGCGAAACATTTAAGTTTAAGGATCCTAGAACCCTGTAATTTGAACTAGTTAGGCATAGTTGAAGCATCAATAAATGATCTCTGTTCCTTACAGCCGAGAGAATCATTGTGAAATCGAACGTCGCCGCCGCAACAAGATGACGGCCTACATAACTGAACTGTCAGACATGGTGCCGACGTGCTCGGCGCTGGCACGCAAGCCCGACAAGCTGACCATACTGCGTATGGCCGTTGCGCACATGAAAGCGCTGAGAGGTAACATTCACAATTTTACATGGCCATTATCCATGCCGTCCATCCATTATCATTTCTATATTATATCAATCAACACTTTCAAACAAGTATGTATCTCCCAATGCCAAATGATTCGTATCGCAGCAGTGTCGACGTCTGAGTTTGCAGATTGTTCTTTAGACTATAATGTTCTAGGCCCGTAATAATAAACCGCTGTCAGCTCTGAGAGCTAGCTCGAGCGAGTGAGAATGACAGTCTTCATATAGCGAAATCGTCCTTGTGACATAGCTGAGACAACTCTCAGAACTGAGAGCGGTTTGTTTTTACGGGAACTAGATTAGTTTAGTTCATTGTGCATGCAGCGATTTGTGCAAAGACGACATTAGATACGGAAAACTCTGGTTCTAATATTATAAGTAGGTACTGGGAGTATAAAGTATAGATTTTACTTACTCATTGGTTTTCAACATTGCAGGCACGGGGAATACCTCAACAGACGGTACCTACAAGCCTTCGTTTTTGACTGACCAGGAGTTAAAGCACTTAATCCTCGAGGCAGCAGATGGATTCTTATTCGTTATAAGCTGCGACACAGGGCGTGTTATATACGTCAGTGATAGTATAGCGCCAGTACTTAATTACTCACAGGTAAAATCAACATCAAGTCTTCTAGTAAAATATAACGATGAATGTATGTATAATGGTAATGGTGTATGTGTTTGTCAGGGTGAATGGTATTCGTCGTGCCTCTACGACCAGCTGCATCCGGACGACGTGGAGAAGGTCAGGGAACAGCTGAGCACTCAGGAGCCGCAGAACACCGGCCGCATCCTCGACCTCAAGACTGGCACTGTCAAGAAGGAAGGCCACCAATGTGAGTCGCCTATCTCTATACATAACACTGTCGACGAGACTTCGTTGAATATGGAGCTTGTACTGATACAATAGGCTTGTGGCCTGTCAAGTCAAAATAGATACTTTTTATGATCTGTCAAAACGGAACTTTTGTTCCTGAGTTCTATGAAATAACAACAGAATGACGTCATGTAAAAGTGCCATCAGATGCTGTCTTTTTTTGCACAAAATTGACCATAAAATATATCTGCTGGAAATATACAATTCTGAGAATGTCAAGCCATTTTGTACATAAAGTTTCAACTTAAGACTTGATCCTAGATTTATTGGATTACCTTGGCCACTAGACTATTATTTTATTTAGGCCACAAGCCTATTCATGGTTTAGTTTAGGTTAACCGATTCTCCATGTTGATCAGTTTCTTACGTAGTCTCACGCAGTCTCACGTGAGATTGTTGTAGATCTGTATACTCTAATATTAATGCTACGACTACAATCATCATCAGTCCCACATCAGTTGTGTTTTCAAATCCCGAACATTTTGCTGCGAGATGTAATTAATTAGGTAGGGAGGTACCTAGGTAGGCACCTATATCACACAAACTAGTAAATGTGAGTAAATCCTTTAACAAGCTTTTATATCATTGGCTGCCCGTTGGTTGCGCGACTTCGAAGCGCGTTTTAGGTATTCTCATAGTTCCCGGCCACAAAACGATTCGTTCATCATTTTGAAAATCCATATCGACCCGTGTTGGGCATAATATACAAACTGTATGGGTCGCAACATAAGTTCCGGTTCCGCGAGTTCCGCTTCCAACAAAGAGGTTGAGTGATGCTAGATATATGGCTACTAACGCCATCTAGCTAAAGAGAGTGAACTTCCCATACAAAATTTATTTAGGTTTTTTGGCTTTTTTTCTACGTTTTCCTTCTTTTCTTTTTACCTAAACCTCCTCCGGACTGTCTCAAATAAAACCCAATAGGCATTATACACATCGCACTACATTTCATTTTAATAAGTATCTATAGATGTTATGGTCTTGTGCAGCGTCGATGCGGCAAGTGATGGGCTCGCGGCGCGGCTTCATCTGCCGCATGCGCGTGGGCGGCTCGGCAGAGGGCGCGCACCTGGGCCGGCTGCGCGCGCGCAACTCGCTCGGGCCCTCGCACGACGGACACAACTACGCGGTCGTGCACTGCACCGGCTACATCAAGAACTGGCCGCCGACAGGTAACTGTCCTATTTGCTACAGGTATAGGAAAACTTATGTCAATTTGTATGTTCATTAATTAATCGTGTTCAGTGTGCTCAGCATGCCAGTCTTGACTATCGGTCGACGTCGCCTTCGGGAGGACTACTTGTCACGTGTCAAACAAGGCTCGTTCGTCTCAATGTCGGACAATTTCTCTTGTCGGGCAAGAGAAATTGTCATTTTTTCACGAAAAAGGCCTTTCTCGTGTGTGGCATGCTGCCAGTACAGGAGGCTCGTGTGTGGCATGCTGCCAGTACAGGAGGCTCGTGCGTGGCATGCTGCCAGTACAGGAGGCTCGTGCGTGGCATGCTGCCAGTACAGGAGGCTCGTGTGTGGCATGCTGCCAGTACAGGAGGCTCGTGTGTGGCATGCTGCCAGTACAGGAGGCTCGTGTGTGGCATGCTGCCAGTACAGGAGGCTCGTGTGTGGCATGCTGCCAGTACAGGAGGCTCGTGTGTGGCATGCTGCCAGTACAGGAGGCTCGTGTGTGGCATGCTGCCAGTACAGGAGGCTCGTGTGTGGCATGCTGCCAGTACAGGAGGCTCGTGTGTGGCATGCTGCCAGTACAGGAGGCTCGTGTGTGGCATGCTGCCAGTACAGGAGGCTCGTGCGTGGCATGCTGCCAGTACAGGAGGCTCGTGTGTGGCATGCTGCCAGTACAGGAGGCTCGTGTGTGGCATGCTGCCAGTACAGGAGGCTCGTGTGTGGCATGCTGCCAGTACAGGAGGCTCGTGTGTGGCATGCTGCCAGTACAGGAGGCTCGTGTGTGGCATGCTGCCAGTACAGGAGGCTCGTGTGTGGCATGCTGCCAGTACAGGAGGCTCGTGTGTGGCATGCTGCCAGTACAGGAGGCTCGTGCGTGGCATGCTGCCAGTACTGGAGGCTTCGGGGACAAACTGACGCGTTTGCTTATAGAGCTGTCTCAGGATGATACTTGGGGCAACTTGGCAACTGACTGACTTATGTTATTGGGCTTCAATATATCTGTGAACAAATGATCTGAAACTACTTCAAGCACCTTGTAAATTCTTTAATTTCCTCTGCTGGTGAATGCTGAGACAACGTCTTCCTTCAATAGGTAACAAGGTGACATTATATCAATCTAAACAATGATACTCATGGGTATTTTGATATTCTGTTTTTAGAACGTTTAGCAACGAACAAAATGTTATGTATGTGGGACATTAGATCTGTTTCCAGGTATGCAGATGGACCGTCCGGCGGATGACGAGATTCACGCTTCACACTGTTGCCTTGTTGCCATCGGCCGCCTGCAGGTAACTACACGAAACTCATAACATAAACATTTACATACAGGCACATATACCTCGCGCATTATAAAAAGAACGCTGAAAGCAAAGTGTTCGCGCATGGGTACACTCGCGCACGAAAGTACTATTCAGTCCTCGGCGCGCTCCGTAGCTGACCGGTCGCCCGCGCGCAACCACATCCGCCTTTCTTTACCTTTTTACCTTACTCGAGACTGCTTACGCGTAAAACTAAAACTACCTAATCAGTTTTATTTGCTTAAGCTTTAGCGTGACCTACTCGATATGTTCGACGACCTCTGTGGCGTAGCGGTTACCTACCATGCGAGAGGTCCCGGGTTCGAATCCCAGCTGGGGACAAAAAAAACCCCAGGTCTTGGATGTTTACATGTTTGTGATGTCGCTGTCTCTGGTTCCCACGACACAGGGTATCCTAGTGTGGGGCCAGAAGCAATGTATGTGCCTGTATGTAAATGTTTATGTTTAAATACCACCACAATGTCGTCGGACCGCCGGCCCGATGGTCCGACGATATTGTCAAGTCGTCGCGATCCCACTGGGTACGATTGGCACAGGACCGGGAAGATTGGCGCTATAGAGAAGAGGCCTATGCCCAGCAGTGCGATGTGGGCTGAGGATGATGATGATGATGTTTAAATAGGGTCCACTCCCAACGCGACGGACTTTTCCGTTCCGTTCCATGTGTTCAGTCTCTGTCCCTCGTCTCCCCCGCCGTGTCTCAAGGCCGCGTCCCCGCAGGTGACGTCCACCCCGAACGCCACCGAGACGAGCCTGTGCACGGGCGGCATCGAGTTCGTGTCGCGCCACTCGGTGGACGGGCGCTTCACGTTCGCGGACCAGCGCGCGGCGCAGGTGCTCGGCTACGTGCCCGCCGACCTGCTGGGCAAGCTCGCCTACGAGTTCTACCATCCGGAGGACCAGCAGCACATGAGGGACAACTTCGACCAAGGTAACGGCTGCCCGGGGGAAATACCCTGCTTTACTGCCAGCACAGGGTGCCCATCCCATACACATTAGAATTAGTAACCGTTCCGAGTAAGATTTGTACTTTAAGCGCCATGGTTTCAGTTAACATATTTCTAGGTGGCGCTAAATCTTAGAATAAATCCTATATATCTTAGCGCCATCTCGTGGTATTTGCAATATTTCGATGGTGCTGCACCAAGCGATAATGGCCTCGAACTAAAGAAGCTTCCGTAGCAGCTCAGTTTACGCCGGTGTCGTATTTTGTTCTAGGTGGGTCTATCTGTATTAGCATAATATTACAGGGTGTAACAGAAGGGTGTAGTCATATTTTAGGGGGTTGTTAGGGAGACCATTCGAGCAACTTTCACTATGAAACCGATTTGATCAGAGCAGTATGTTTGTTGTATGGGAGCCTCCCTTAATATTCAATTTCTTTTGATTTTTAGTATTTGTTGTTATAGCGGCAACAGAAATACATCATCTGTGAAAATTTCGTCTAGCTACCACGGTTCATGAGATAAAGCCTGGTGACAGACAGACGGACGGACGGACGGACAGCGAAGTCTCAGTAATAGGGTCCCGTTTGGCACCCTTCGGGTACGTACCCTAAAAACGACAAAATCTTTACCTAAAAGGGGAGTGACTCCAGTCACAATGGCGGTTTTACGACTCGCAGTTCGATGTGGTCGAAAAGATCTTAGGGAAGATTACAGACGGACTAATTGTTTGACCCGAACTATACGGTCTCTCTTCGATAAATATTGCGATGACGCTC
>OY735252.1:9053892-9083892 GCA_963457715.1 Argyresthia albistria | reverse complement strand
AGTACTTTTACGCCCTAGGTTAGGTTTCCCCTGCGGCAGGCGTGTCAGTAGCCAGCTTAAGTGAGCAAAGAGTTTTGTTGAAACTTTTTTCTATAAGATTTTTTCTATGGACAGAAGAAGAAAGGAATCCCTAAACGCAGCTTATTTATTATGTCCGGAAGTGACATCACAGGCTTGTTCGATTAATTGGCTTGTTTAATTTGTCTTGCCTGTCATACATATCCTATGATAGACTCATTACCTACTGCATGGCTCCAACCTTGATTAAGATGATAAATTATAATATTTATTTCAAAAAACTTTGTCTTTCGATTCACTATAAAATAGAATTAATTGTTCGATTACTCAAAGGGCGGGAATAGAGGAGCCCACAATAGGCTTCGGTCTATCTCGTCTATGGATGGGCGACCGACACCGAAATGGGCGGGCGTCCATCTTGAAATTTGCTGAATTTGAGCCGGTTATAATTGTGATAAAAAGTGTTTTTGCAGCTTCGGTTTTACATCTTCTTTAAATTTTTAGGAAGTTCTATGTCTGCTGAAATTAAAATAGCATACAAATTAATACAAACTTCAGTAATGTGTTAGGTATGGAAACTCTTCATTGAACAAATTCGCTCATTTGACGATTGGTTCGGAGTAATGGCGTGCGTTTTTCTCCCAAAAGAGACTTTCAAAAAATATTTTGAATCATCCTAGTTCATTATTGGTTACTAGTGTGTATGTGGATTTGGATTGACTACCATGTTAGCCAAATTTGGTGTTGATAGTGGATTACACATTCTAGTGCTTCGTAGGCTGTGTGCTGAATGTCGATTTTAGGTTATACATCACCACCTAATTATTCGTGTCTGCTCTACAGCCAGTCTACCACCATGGCGCTTACTCTGTTACGTGCCAATCAGTGTCTTTGATTAGGAAAGTGAAACTGTGATTATTATAAAGTGACGTGGAAAACATTTTTTTCCACAGCATCATTACTCAAGACATACGCGATTTCCGGAAAAAACCTTGTCGACTTGTCCCTGAGTCGGCAGAGCTATAGTAAGATGGCTGTACCCAGTAGAGCTCGAGTGTACGCCGATGTGAACTCACAGAAAGCGCGCGAGTACTGGGACTACGAGAGTTACGTTGTGGACTGGGGCAACCAGGATGACTACCAGCTGGTGCGCAAGCTAGGCCGAGGAAAATACAGCGAAGTATTTGAGGCAATCAATATCACAAATAATGAGAAATGTGTAGTCAAAATACTGAAAGTAAGTGTCCTAATTTCATTGTTATGTCTGTCCATAGAACTTGTAGAAACATGGTAAGATTATATGACTCATCAGCAATAGAATCGCATGAACCAAAATTCACTCACTGGCATGATCATGAACTAGATGAGTATCTGATGATGACAAAGAAGGTGTGTTGTCATTATAGAAGGCTAGGGTTTAGAAGACTGGCCTGAAGGGCCTCACCTCTAACCAGGTGATTGTAATTTATACAGAAGAAAACAGCACCTTATCTGGCCTGTCTTTTGGTTCGACATACAATTTGGCATATACAGGGGTGTAAACTGTAACAGAAAGGTGTAGTCATATTTTAGGGAGTGGCTAGGGACATCATTCTGAGCAACTTTCACTATGAAACCGATTTGATCAGAGCAACTTTAATTTTCACTTCTCTATACAAATCAGCTGACCGCCCGGACCAAAACATATGGAGCAATGAAAAATAAAGTTGCTCTGATCATATCGGTTTCATAGTGAAAGTTGCTCAGAATGGTCTCCCTAACAACCCCCTAAAATATGACTACACCCTTCTGTTACACCCTGTATATTTATAATCTTGTGCAAATATTCTAGCATACAATACTTGGCCTTTTGACAGCTGATGCATTCCTTCTAGATTTGTTTTAATTAACTTTATTTATAATCTGCACATGATTGTGACAAATTTTCTGCAACTTGATAATCTTGTTGATATTAGTCACCTTTGTCACATACACTGATAAATCGAGAGTGTACAGGTCACTGCTCAGTTCCAGGTCAAATTCTTCAATGCCTACATAGGTATTTGTACTTTTATGTGAAATATTCATTTATGTGCCTGACACACACATTACCTCTGGCCCAACAGTATGATATGATTCCATAAATTGTGAATCCCCTGACTCCTCAACTAATCAGCATTATACACTTTCTAGCCTGTTAAAAAGAAGAAGATCAAAAGAGAGATAAAAATATTAGAAAATCTTAGAGGAGGCACAAATATAATAACTCTACAAGCAGTTGTCAAAGATCCTGTGTCTCGTACTCCAGCACTAATCTTCGAACATGTGAACAATACTGATTTCAAGCAATTGTATCAAACATTATCGGATTACGATATAAGGTAAATAGAAGTGTACTTACTATAATTTAACTGGTCTCCAAACTAGTGGTGGTTAATATAATGTAAAGCCATTAAAAGCAGCACGTTATTTACTTGTAACGAAAAGCGCGTGCTATTAGTCGAATCAGATAGAGCTATGTTATAATAACGAAACGGACCGACGCCATGCGCGCTGCTAGCGCCAGCGGACTTTTTGTTGTGTTACGTTAAAAATAGCACAGCGCGGCGTGATCAGTCGACCGGTTGCTCGCGACCGCGCTGGATGTTGCGTGATTTCGCGCGCTTTCTCGACGAATCAACAATGCGTTCGACGCGTTCGTTTCGTTATAACTTAGCGTGTAAACTAGCATGCTAAATAAATTTAGCATATTCCATTTAGCATGTTAACAAAATATAGCCGTTATGGCCACCACTACTCCAAACTAACAGGATTGCTATTAGTAGCCATTTACCAGATTTACAGCTTAAATTCATAATAGATTGTTTACCAAGGGAGTAAAGAACTATTTTTAGGGTAAGAGTGTTTTTTGAATCCAGAGTGACCGAGGGATTCTAGACTCATTAGTAGAATCCTGAGGGAGCAAGGGTTTCAAAGTCACTCGAGTCAAAAATAGTTTTTACTCCTGAGGTGGACTCTCTACTTTTCATCACTCTCTACTTTTCATCACCCTCTATGAGAAAAGGAGTAATCAATAAAATACCATACATGTTTAGAATTTATTAACACAATTGTGATATGTCCTCCACACAGTTAAAGCTTGTTTAATATTGGCTAAATCTTGGAAATAGGCTCAAAATTCATTTTCAGAAAACCACTTTGTTCCTCTTAAAATTTTCACAGGATTACAGTTTTTTCATAATACTTGATTTTATTGGTAACAGCCCTTGTATTTGTCATTTGAGTTTGTTGTTATATCATCTGGAGTAAGACACTCACTATACAATTTTTCCACAACTTTTTAATGATTTGGTCTGTGTTTCGATATCAGTCTCTTGTATCTTCTTCAAGGGGGTCAAAACGCCTGCACATGCCCACATGTGTGGGGCCTTTGTGCATTTCCAGGCCCGGATGTTCAAGGAGCTCATGGGTCATTGTAGCTTCACCCAGAATAGCCATCCTGGTTTCAATTGTGGATAGACATGCCAGCAACATGTGCTCACCGTTTATGTTATGTCACTAATCTGTATAACTGCTAAGATTTGTGCTTAGCATTATGTGCGTTAAACTAGTGTTTGTGACTCAGTGATTCGCATGGGCCCTTACCTGCCGGTATTGTGTTATTTATATCCATATATCACGCGCATGCGCATCACTCAGCCACAACATCTAGCCTTTTCATGATTTTAAAATATACATATTTTTATCTTATGATGTCACAAAATGTACGATAAACGAAATCGACATTATCTAAATGTACCCTCATCGGTCAACAACCAAAAGATTTTGTTATGATTCAAAGAGATTCATCCATACACATACCATTTATTAAGTCTTAGAAGGTGTCCTTAGCCTGTAGTACATAGTTATACATTCATGTTACTTGTCTCTCTGTAGTATGAGCGCACAAATCTGTAAATTTTATTTAAATAAACGAACTTTGAAATTGAATTGAATTGAACATGTGCTCAACTGTCACCTCCACTTCCATACAGCCCCTGCATAGGGGGCTGTCAGTTGCACCTATAGCTGTCCAGTGTTTGTTTAGTGTACAATGGCCTGTTATAAGGCCTGTTAGTACTTTTATTTGCTGCATGGCAGCCTAATTAAGTAGTTAGTAAACCTATGGTTGTACTTGTTTATGAATAGTTATATGTGTCTTTACAGTCTTGTCTGCTGCACCACAATTTGTTCTGTTTCTGAGTTCAGATATCAATCTCTGTAAGGTTGTGTCTCTGTTGTCAGCAATCGATGTTAATTGATTTGGTTGATCGGATTATTTAATCTGAGTCGAGTACGCATTTTAGTACAAACTTTTTTAAATTGGCTGTGTCTCAAAATCGATCTTTCTTGTAATTGGATCCGTCAGCTAGACAAGTAGTGAAACAGAATAGTGACAGCAGTTTTTTCCTTTGTACTGGCAACAAAATTTAAAAAGTTACTTTTAGTCCCTGTTTACTGGGACTAAAGTAGCTCTTTTCGAATAAATGTGATGAAAAATCTGTCTATATTTGAGAAAAATGGTATGTTGTTTTATTTGCAGGTATTATTTGTATGAGCTGTTGAAGGCTCTAGACTACTGCCACAGTATGGGCATCATGCATAGAGACGTAAAACCACACAATGTCATGATTGACCATGACAATCGAAAGTTGCGTCTGATTGACTGGGGATTAGCAGAATTTTATCATCCAGGTCAAGAGTACAATGTCCGTGTTGCCTCAAGATACTTCAAGGCGAGTGATTTTTGTTTGTAACTTTTTAGTAAATGCTATATAAAGCTCTACAGAAGCATTTGTGTGAACCTAGGGACAATTGTACTAGTACCAACTGCATTTTCTTAATGCTGTGTGACTGCATAATGTTACAATGTAAATAACTTTTATTGGTTTGTTTTTTCAGGGTCCGGAGCTCTTGGTGGATTATCAAATGTATGACTACTCACTGGATATGTGGTCACTTGGATGCATGCTGGCATCAATGATCTTCCGTAAGGAACCATTCTTCCACGGTCATGATAACTATGACCAGCTTGTGCGGATTGCGAAAGTTCTGGGCACAGAAGAGCTTCTGGAATATTTGGACAAATATCATATAGACTTGGATCCTCGGTTTAATGATATACTCGGAAGGTGTGTATTATATTTATTTTTCTGTAATTAGTAGTAGATTGTTCTTTGGTGTGAGCAGTAGAAGAAAAATTGGTTTACACACAATTTACTAACTAAAGTTATAGCAGCTTTTACTGTAATTGGAAGAGTTTATCTTCATTCTAATCAAGGTCCGAACAGGGTCCTCCGTAACATTGTCACCGCACCCTGGTTTGCGAGAAACACCGAAATTCACGAGTACCTGGAGATGCCTACTGTGAAGCAGGAGATTGAGAACAGGCTGAAACACTACAAGCAACGCCTCCAACAGCACTCGAACCCACTAGCGCAAGACCTGCTCAACACAAAGGGAGAGGTGGTGCGGTTGAAACGACCTAACACGCTGATGCTCACACATCTGTCGTGGTAAAGCCCTGAACGAGGCTGCATCAATGGATGGGGCCTCCACACGCCACGCAAGACATACAATCTGAAAGGCTACAAAGAGCTGCTTGAAGATAAAAAACAAAATGGATAAAAAAAGCTAATCAAGACCTATCAATCAACACTTCAGTTGTACAGATTTATGACCACTGATTTGCTTCCAGACATTCCCGCAAACGGTGGGAGCGCTTCGTGCACTCTGAGAACCAGCACCTGGTGTCTCCAGAAGCTCTGGACTTCCTCGATCGCTTGCTGCGCTACGACCACTATGAACGCTACACGGCGCGCGAGGCAATGGAACATCCTTATTTTTGTAAGTATTTCTCTGCTTAACATGCATAAATCTAGGTTGATTGACAGCTAATGCCAAGCTTGATTGACAGCTAATGACAGCGGGTACCCGGCATCATTATCCAGTATCCAGCTGGATCCTGAAAAAGTGCTGAAATTGCCGGGTACCTGGTGCATCTCTACTATAATCTATTTGGTAGTGGATCAAAGTGATTTGACAGGTCGACTGATACCCGTTTTTGCCGAAAAACAAATAGTGTTGTGCCAAAACAATCCAGAGCATTCGTTCAGTGAATGAATGTTTGTTTACTTTATTGTAGAAGTTATTTCCAAAGCCATAATAGATGCTACAATATTATAATGTCTACTTTTAGTAGGTCTACATGAAAAATGTGACATTTAAGGGAATTTCAGCTATAGGTATCCCGAAAGTTTCGATGTTCTTTGTCGAAGGTAGACTCGCGTAAATAGCCTATAACCAGTTTGCGCGTTAATTAGTGTTTTAAGGGCTGGCCCTAGGCAATCAGAACTTAGAATTTCATCCTTAACTTATTTTTAGAGGAAATTAAATAAAAAAATATAAAATGGTTAAAACCAAGCTAAGCAAGTCTAACTGAGGAACAAACTGTGCCATTTTTATAATGATTAGATAAATAACAAGAACACAATTTCAGATGTGGTGCGAAATTGTAAAATAAAACATTGTGACAGACAGATTTTCTGGCAACTTCAGGAGACTTTTCTATCAAGCAAAATTAATAAAATAACGTTTATGGGAAAGCGAAGTCACGCTAACACTCGTGATAAACAAGCTAGTGAAAAAACGTACAGCAATAATACTCATCATTCCGAGTGATTTGTGTTTTGCAAAAGGCTGTTTTGGCCTAGGGCGCCGTCTTAAGCTGCCCCATTAGCAAAACTGTGAAATAATTGTTAACTATTGATTCATCTGACTGTTTTATTTAATCAATTCAAAAATACACGTCACTATGATTCAGAAGCGAGCAATATTATTTCGCTAAGTGACATTTCAACCTGCCAAATCACTTTGATCAATTACTGAATAGGTTATATAAATCATTGCTGAATGATACAAAAAACCCTTAAGACACCTTTGTATTTGTTTGTGTAGTCCCCTACCCATTGTCCACTAAAAATGACACTCACAATGGCTGCAATATTACCACTTGACAGCTCTTGTACCTATACCCTAATTACTATATAATTGAAACAAAAAGTAAACTTTAGAAAAAACTGACTTCCACAAACCTTATTTGATTAGATTGAGTTTAATACAAACTGTAACCCCTTATCCCCTCCCCCTTGGGGAATTAATTTTGTCAAATCCCATCTCAGTGCTACCCCACGCTACTAAGGAACCTCTGTACAAAGTTTCTAGGTCCACCGGTTTAGGGCATGCGTTGCCTGCCCGTCAGCCACGCATTGTATTTGTACCTAGTATTGAGCAGTTCTGGTGGCCATATGTGGTCTTCATCAGCATCATAATATTATGCTTACCGTGAGTAAATGCACGAGTTCTTATTAAAAACACAAAAATCACTATAGGTCTGCCTATAATATTTGAAGAGTTCCCTCGATTTCTCCAGGATCCCATCATCAGATCCTGACCTGGTGTCAATGGGACCAATGGGATGGTAAACCCTTTCAAACAAAAAAATAATTTTCCAAATCGGTCCATCCGTCTAGGCGCTATCGGGGCACATACATAAAAAAAAACTTCCGGACGAATTGTAAACCTGCTCCTTTGGGAAGTCGGTTAAAAAAGGAAGTAAACTGCAACAACATCAAACGTCACTTCTTGAAATAATGTTGCCATGTGTTCAGTTTGATAGTGATGTTCTCATTCATTCTTAATAGAATGAAAATGAATAGAGTAATTATTTACAATTAGGAATTGTAATAAATACTTTTTACAATTTAATGACATTTGAGGTGTCGGAAGCAAATTGTGCCCACTTTTTGTTAGTTATTCTATTACAAATGCTTAATTTTTCTAATATTATTTAGATTTAAGCATCGCAAAACGCGACAAATTAAAAAAATCCTATGCTTGTAACACCATATATGTCACCGGATATACATACATATATGTTACCGGCAAAAAATGAAATCTATCATTCTACAGTGTTTACTGGTCAGTTTACCTACAGATGTATCCTATACGGTGACGAATGACGGTATTCATACTTTGACGGTGACCTAAACATCAATGTCACGACGATGGCCAAAGATAGGTAATATAAACAGCAGTGGCTGCTATAGAAAAGCACTCATTCAAATTAGACTATCCAGCCAGACTCTAAGCTCTCTTATCATTTCTATCAATATCATTCTATATTGAGATATTATTATGAGCTAAATCATTCTTGACCCCATCACTATTTATTTTCTACCAAAAAGCGGTAACATCGGAACTGTCATTTTACTTCGTTATTATAATAATTAGGGTATAGAGTGCTTATTATTAGCCAGATAGAAAATATTAACAGATTATTATTTATCCAACAAGTGACAGTATTGTACTGTAGCGTCATAGTAAGTATAATAATTTGTTTTTACAGATCCGATTGTGAAGGAACAAGGTCGAATGGTGTCCTCAAACTCTCCAACCCCTAACGCATTGCAAGGACCAATAAATGCAGCAGAATAATAGTTGTTATAAAGACTAATTCATTCTTTATATCCTATGTATTAAATATTTACTTATACAAGATTCCAGAAGAAACAAGGGAAACACCAAATTCCTAGGAGATACTTGTCAGCCTACATGGCATACACAAAACACATGCAGTAAAGTATCACTATGTTGTATCAACAATCCTTATTATGCCGCAGTAAACACGAGTGACATGGAAAATATACTTTTGGAAAGACAATATAATTTAGTGTTTAAATAATAGTAAAACTGGTTTAAAATTATTTTAAAAGTGTTATGTTATAACCCTGTGGTATAAAAGTTGTGAAAGGATAGTGAAATGATATCGGCTACTACATACAATCTCTGTTACTAGATGCCATTCTGAACTTCAACTTTAGCAAACAGATTGATAATGTAAATTATTTGTTTTTTACATGAAGTAAAAAGAGAAAGAGTAGGTTCATTACTCTCTCTGCACTTGATCTTTTGCATTTAACTATGGTATTGATATTGTAATTATTTGTATAATAATAACACCCGCGTACCATATGCGATATTTGGTTACAAGCTTATTGGTTGGTATAATATATTACTTGTTTAAAATTTTGTATTTATGTAATAGAAATAATATGTAGATATGTGTGATATAAATACAAAATTTTAATATGATTAAATTAATCGTTTTCTTTAACAACTTGTTTTTATGAAGGCGACCAGTAACTGTTTTAGTAAGGCAATGGTCTCGGTTCAGGTTTGAGGTTTTAAGTTTTAATGCAGACACCACAAATTGTCAGGTCTTTCAGTGATATTTGTCATTTTCATGCAATGGAGGAAAGGAAGTGCCAAGCATTACTTTTCACTATGCCAATTTTAGTTTAATTTTAATTAGTGCAAACCAGAATCAAGGCCAATGTCAATTTTAAATTAATTATAAATCTTGTTTTCTATATTGCTATGTTCTTAGTAAGTTATGTTAGCAGTCTATACATATAGAATAAAGAGTAAAACTGAAACGGTCTTATCTTCAATTGAAAACAAGCCTCATTGACATTTATTTATTTACTTAATTGTTGTGAAAGTTTCAAGTTGTTACATCAAAAATTCCTAAATAAACTCTCCTAACTCATGCCTGAATATGTTATTCATTACGTTTTTATTTTGTAGTCACATAATTAAGTACTTACTGTTTATTTTTGAGGGTTGTGTGATCATGATCTTGATAACATTGATAACAGTTGGGTTTTGATTAAGTCAAGGTGTAACTCAAGAAATGCCATTCTGAATGATACTATTAGGGGGCCAAGTAAATATCATCAAAACTTATTAGATCTTGACACATTTCTCTACATTACACATGTTTGTTAGACAGAGATTAAATATTTGGCGAAATAGTTTGGTCATGAGAAAGGACAGAAGTTAATTTTAAAATTCAAAAGTAATATCTACTGAAACATGTACGTTCATTTAAATATTAAGAGTACCTATCAGTGAGTATCCTACTCCTACTGTTAGGAGTTTTCGGACGATATCCTTTCAAGGCTTCTCAAGGCTTCGAAAACCTACCAAAATACTTAGAAGTTGGTTTTCAGCTTGGTATGGTAGGTATGTTTTCAAAGCTTTGAACAGATATTGTATGAATAACTTTGGGACCTGGACGGTGGCCAGATGACACAGCTGGAGTGGCCTTGCAGGAGCTGGATATAGCTGGTATCTACTATGTCCTAAGTAGCACATACAATTGGGATTCAAAGCTGAACTGGTATGGCGGTATGGCCCAAGACGTTTTGGACCTGGAAGATGTTTAGGAACATGCAGTAGGGATGTAGTATTGCAATGCACAAGTTACTATGGAGATGTGGTCTGGTAAATACAAGAGATCGAACATTTACTATTCTATACCTACTGAAAATCTATCTTGATAGCTTTGTACCCATTATTCTCTTAAAGTATATAATGAAAATTTGACATGATTTGTTCATAATGTAGTTAATTAATGTAGAAGCATGTGTGTCGATTTTTCCAATGGTTTTCGATTTACGAGCGAATGAAAAAGGGATTTTCATACGCGCCCCCACCGCCAGCGGCACAGGTAAATGAGAGGAATTTATGTGACTCTTCAGGAGACCTGCGCCCCTACACAATCCTAAAGTTTTGTGTAACTTCCTAATTAGTTCCGCTGATTGCCCTTTTTTGGCTTAGTTTTACTAGATTACTAAGTACCTATGTTTACAAGTAAATTATTTATTTCATGAAAATATGCCCCTATTCCTTTTACAAGCATAGCAAAAAGAGCTATTTTCCAAATTACTTTCTTCCAACTGTTCCAAGCGTCCATAGCAAACAGCTCTTGAAAAGTTGGTGGCTTCATGTGCTGTAAACTGTGATTTTGTGGCACTGGTGTTACTCTGAAAATAAAAAAAATCGGTCAAGTGCGGGTCGGAATCGCACACGAAGGGTAGGTACCGTACCATCGTACAATAAAACTTAAGCACTAAAAACAACATAACAAAAGGAAAATTAAAAAAGATATGCCCTCACCGCGGGGTGATTTGAACTCACGACCTACGGATTGAGGGCCTACAACATACCCGCTGAGCTACCACAACAATGTGAGTTGACGCGAAATATACCATATTGAAATGCGTGGGTGTATCAAAACAAGTCTTGTATGGGGACCCCCTTTAATTTGTAATATCTCTCGTATTTCAGTATTTGTTGTTGTTGCGGCAACAGATATACACATTCTGTGAAAATTTCAACTTTATAACTATTACGGTTCGTGCTCTAGGACCCGCTAACGGACGGACGGATGGACAGAGGAGCCCTAGTAATAGGGTCCCATTTGGCACCCTTCAGGTATGGTACCCTAAAAAGTACATATACTCTGCATTAATAAATTATTTCAAAATTGGGCTTTTACATATCAGGCTTTATAGGGATAAATAAAGCCCCGCACACGTGGGCCACGTGCAGGCATTTTGACCCCCTTAAAGAAGATACAAGAGGGATAAATTACAATTTGACATAATTGTGGAGTTTACCTCGCAGAATATACATTTTATAGAATTATCTTCATGATCACCACTGCCAATTTTTTCCGCAGTCTTGCATACAGTGGATATGGTTGCTTGGAAGTTCTCTTGTAGGTCCACAACGAAAATGTTGATTAATGATTGTAGACTGGTGTCCTTGGTAGCTGCATCACACACAAGCTCAAGCTTTTTGATTGCAACATAATTGTCCAGCTCTTCTCTACTGATGTCTCTCATAGGTTTAAGAATTTTGATCTTGTTGCGGCTGTCTAAGAAGCCCTGTAAATAAAATCAAAGGTGTTATAATCAGTGATCGGAGTAGGTAGAGTGATTTGGGGTGAGTGTCCTCAAACATATATATTATCATGGATATGCCTCAGAGATTCTGGGCTTTTTAAATGATGTTTTTTTTCGGGATTTAATAATGATTACATGGAACTAGGTAGGGTAGGTGTAGTCATATTTTAGGGGGTTGTTAGGGAGACCATTTTAAGCAACTTTTATTATGAAATTGATTTGATCAGAGCAACTTTATTTTTCATTGCTCCATATGTTTTGGTCCGGGCGGTCAGCTGATTTGATGTAGAGATGTAAAAATTTAAGTTGCTCTGATCAAATTGGTTTCATATTGAAAGTTGCTCAGAATGAAGTCCCTAACAACCCCCTAAAATATGACTACACCTTTCTGTTACACCCTGTAAAGTGTGAATCGAAACCAATCAATATGAGCAAGATTTACAACATAAAAGCAGTACCATCGGCATCTGCACATTGCAAAGTTTGCGACTTCGCGACCAATCAGAATACAATCTCCAAGATGTCTCATCGTTAACCTGTATGTGTGAACAATTATTTTTTCAAGTACTAAAACACTATTTTAATTCTAATTCACGTAATCCCAAACCTTCTGGAAAAAAGGCATATCCATGTTATGACTTTCATGACGTAAACTTACAATGTCATGTTCTATTTGAGAACCTCTTCCCATTGCAATATTGGATAACAAGCTGCTTGCTAATGTTGTGGTTGTTTCTGCTGAGAATATGTAATTGCAGTGCAACAGTTCTGCAACTTTGATAAAAAGATTTCTTCTTATTTTGACAATAAGATCATTCCATTCAGTAGGGGTCATCTTGTTCCATTTTGAAGTAAAGTGTTTGGTAGCATCAGGATTAAACTTAGGCATACAATTTTTTTCAGGAAGCTCCAGTTTGTCATGAAAATAGTCTGATATGTGCACAATGTACACATCAAAACCATATTTGTTGCACTGTTTTATTATTTTGTCAGCTGCATTAGATTCTTGAGTATCAGCAGAGGGCCCTGTAATACAAAGATAAACCGACAAATTATTTAACTTAATGATAAAACAACATTTGAGAGTTTTAAACATGCTCTCATACTAACCAGTGATGTGGACACAGAATGGATTCACTCGCAAAACCTTATGGTTATTTAAACTTATTCCGTTGTGGACTAAATCCAATAGAACCGTAGAACCAATACCGCCAGAAACAGCCAACAAGGTGTTTTCTTTATGATATAAAATTCTGTTCTTTCCTATGCATGAACGAAACTTATGATTTGTGTTCATTAAAAAACAATCTTCACAGTAAGCATCTCTCTTCCTGAGTAGCACTAATGATGTTGAAGACTTGCACTTCTTACACTCCATCACTGCAGCATAAAAACCCACTAAATAAGTAATTCAATTCAAGTAATTTGCAAGTTTTCAAAATAACCTAACCTATAAAAGTAAAATAAACGTAGACAATTATGTCAGTGTCAAATACAAAAATTTCCAACAGTTTTTTTTTTTTTTAGGAAACGTCCACACCCACGCAACATTGTGCAGCGAATGTACAACATCCTAATCAATCACTGTTGGATTCGGAATAGGGGTCGACGACGATGACGTCGAGCTGGGCTGAGTCCAGAAACATCGCACCGAGTGTGATTATCGACGATAATTTATCGTCGGGCGAAAGTCGCCTGATGACAGTTCCACATACAAATCTATGATCGCACTGACTTTCTGAACGGGCTTGTGCGTCGGCGGGCGATGTTCCTGAACGCACCCCAGGAGCCTAAACGGAACCATAGAGCTTTTTTATACAACCGGAACAGGAAACACTGCTAATGTAATGTGCTACGCTACTACGATCGGTTACCTACCTACTCCATTTAAATAATCGATTACCGTTACCGATCGTAGCGTAGAAACTGACGGAACGGAGAGGAGCTATGTTATCTATCGCTGATAAAAAGTTCTATCTAGTACAATGAATGTTTAGTTTATTGTCATTGCAACCAACATGCTGACTTTCATATTTAGTCATATTAAAAGGTTGCAAAATTGCAAAATTCAAAGAAAGGGACCGAATTTGTATACAACCACAGAGCCTTTGCCAGCATGCTTTAGTTATTGTTCTGAGGTTTTAGCACTTAATGACACTGACAGGGGGGCGCCACTGCAACATTGTTGATCGATTGATTGGATTGATTGCGTTAGTTCCGACCGTTCCGACCCTTGGCCACGTGCCAAAACATGAACAATGCTACATGGATGTTTTGGCGGTTTTGGCACTTAGATGACACTGACAGGGGGGCGCCACTGCAACATGTGATTGGTTGGATTGATTGCGTTAGTTCCGACCGTTCCGACCCTTGGCCACGTGCCAAAACATGTACAATGCTACATGGATGTTTTGGCGGTTTTGGCACTTAGATGACACTGACAGGGGGGCGCCACTGCAACATGTGATTGGTTGGATTGATTACGTTAGTTTTCCGACCGCCCCTTGGCCACGTGCCAAAACATCCATGTGTATGTTGTATGTTTATAATGTAGAGTCCGGTCCGCGGCGTCCGCGCCACCACCAGACAGATACACTAACAGGAATTAAATATACTGGTCAATATAAAAACTACTGCTCTGTTTAATATAGTCGTTCTCTTTTGTTTATTTCGATCTATAACTAGTGTTAGTTGTGAACTGTTGTGAATGATGATTGTAGCAGAGATAACCTTATAATCCATTATTGGTCTAAATCACGATAAATGCATTCTTCAGAAACATAAACGAAACCAAAATAAAAAAACAGGTAATAATAATTATTGATTTAGCAGATTAGGAACAAAAAATACAAAAATCGGTACCTATATAGGTACCTAGTAGATAGCTAAAAGTAAGACGTAATTGACCGAGCGAGCGAAGCGTCTCCGTTTCAGGTTTGGGCAAAAATGCTTTCGTATGTCCGGTTGTTCTCCTCTACAGGTCGCATTTATGAACCGATTCTCGTGAAATTTTGTGAGCAGGTTGGAAAAATAAATAGAATTTTTTACTCGAGCCAGTTTTTTGATTTTTTTCAAAATGGCGGAGATATGGGGTTTTAAAATGTAAAAAAATCGCTACAACCCAAACGGCTCGATGGATATTAACAAATGAGGTGTCGTTGGATTCGTAAAGACCATGAGAGTGAAACAAGTTATATAATTTTAGTAAAAAGTCAATATGGTTGTATTAAAGATCGCGAAATGTAGTTTACAAAGTTATCGGTGCGGCTACTTTTATACTGCATGTACGTAACCAGGTACATTCATAAGTTTGTATGTGTTATTGAAAGAAAATTATTTGGGTTATTTTTTTTATGTGTGTTAGCAGTTCAGCTTTCCCACCGACATACTCGCGAGGTCTACAGCTCACAGAGCCACTAGTTTATAGGTGGTTCTTTGAATGTCATTATCTTATTGATGTATGATTTTATGGTCAATAAAAATTTTGAACTGAACTGAACTGAACTGATTTATTTAAATAGGTCTGTACTTAATTATATCGGCGAGTTGCAACCCTGAGTTTATGCAGCGATGTCGGTTTCGAGTCGGCGGGGCGCAAAGGAATATGAAAGCTCGCGCGCTACGCGATTTTCAATTTCGCGTGCAATCAGGTGAAGGTCGTTAGAGTAGGCAAATTTTTATACCTAAACTTGTCTTTTGTTCAGAGGAGTGATCCTTCTGTACGCTAGTACTATTACTTATTCTGTGACACTAACAACCAGTAAACACCACGGCGCGCCGCCCGCCACCACTCAAGTCATGGAGCCGCGGCGCCACTATCCTCGTACTAGTACGTAGTACCTACTATTACAGTGCTACAGGATGTATTGGCACTTAGATGACACTGACAGGGGGGCGCCACTGCAACATTGGTCGGTTTTTTTATACACATATATTGCTTCTGGCCCCACACTAGGATACCGTGTCGTGGGAAACAGAAAGTGACATCACAGACATGTAAACATCCAAGACCTGGGGTTCTTTTTTTTGTCCCCAGCCGGGATTCGAACCCGGGACCTCTCGCATGGTAGGCAGATGCGTAACCGCTGAGCCACAGAGGTCGTCAAGATTGGATTGATTGCGTTAGTTCCGTTCCGACCCTTGGCCACGTGCCATAACTTGGCCATGTGCCATGTAGCACTGTAGTTATTCTGTGGTACTATACCCTATCCACCATAGGATGTCTCTGACAGTTTGTCACTGTACTAGGCATGGGGATAATGTCGATAAAAATTATCGATTCTAACTAAAGTTTCTGAATGTTTCAAGCAAATCAAACAAAAGGATGTTGTAACATGTTTTTATTCTTGTTAAATCGATTCACAGCCCAAATCACCATCATCAAAGTCTGATTCGGACTCGCTGAAGCAGTCTTGTAGATTTATAATCAGTTCCTGGGTAGATTGGTCGAATCGTACGTCACACTGCCAATCTTCATCCATTCATTTTTTCTTGTTCTGTCGATGTTTTTCAATATTCTATTATGTTTCGAGTCAAGATCGATAACTTGTCTTACGATAAGTGTATCACGTCACTAATTGCCAATAAGGTATGTTAATTGTCTCTATACATTTTATTTTACCGTCGAAAAATACGATACTTCTAGGGGTGTTTTGACACTTACAGCTGTTAGAGATCATCCTATGTTGGATAGGGTATAGGGGTATAGCCATAGCTATACACTAAACGGTAAAATGTATTATTATTATTTTATTCTGTTTGTTCTTATAGCGGCAACAGAAATACATCATGTTACCAACAGACGGTCAGACAGCGGAATCTTAGTGATATGGTCCTGTTTTACCTTTTAGGTACGGAACCCTAAAACGCTAAGATGATGCATCAGGTTGGTTTCTTCTTGGATATGGACAGTTATATCTAACATTGTTCTGAGTACCTTTGAACTAATTCAAAAGTGAGTTCGAAAATGGAATCTATGACAACCGCGTAAGAGCGTCGGAGCTAATGTCAAGTAATTTTAGTGAGTGTGCCCTAGAGAATTCCTATCTAACAGACAATAAAATAATTCAATATCAAAAATGAAAAGTTAATTTAATCAAAAGAATATAATGACTACATGTTTTAGACTTTGTTGAATGCAGCAATATCCACACTTTGTACCTGCAAAAGAAAAAATATTTAGTATTAATTACTTATCTAAATAAAGGAAAAGAGGTCTGCAATGCAATTAACTGGACCGGCCTGCATGCTTATTAGTAGTAATAGTAATATTGCCAATATTGCCACAATGTTGATGACGTTTCGTCACTGCGTCACTCCTTGAGATGAATAAAGGTCACTGTCCTACTGACTGTCGATAGGATTTCTGGCCATTATGTAAAAGGTTAGGTAGGTACCTATAATACCTATATTATAAATGTTAACCACAAATCTAGAATAATAATAGTAAATGGTTCGTAGTTAGTAAGTAAATATTTAGTTTTATTTGTCACAAGAGACAACCCTTAGTTTCACGGGCCGCTTCAGACGAGGATAGAGTTACGCGACAGAAAGAGAGGCAACTTTTAGGCAAGTAATCGAAGTGCGGGCGCCGCGCTACACAGCATGAATTGTACTTTGTTGCGTTGTAGCAAGGGTCGCTTTTTTAGTTGAACGATTATGTACAGTGTCCAATCTGTTCCTAACTCTTTATTAATCTGTGCCCCTATATAGATAGAACTTTCGTCTCCCGAACGTTCGCGGTAAGACTTCCATGCGCATTATTACTTTGGAAGAACTGTACAGTCATGTACAAAATCATAATAGGGTAAATCCCAATAAACCGGTTAATTCATTCAATCTCTGAAAAGGAATGGTGATGTTGTATCGTAGGAAAGTGAGGGATAGAGCTATATATACATATAACGCATAGTTCTGCCCCCCACCTTCCCTCACGATCACGACACTACTATAATAATAATAATAATAAAACCAGCCTAAGCTTTGATTTTAAGTTCTCCCATTTACTAGGTTTATTAAGTACTAAGCCACCGATATCGGTATTGGTATCGCCGATTATTTACTTTTGAAATCGGTATCATATCGGCAAAATCATGTATCGTTACATCCCTAATTTAATGGCTGTCAAAAGTCTGGTGCAAGTCAGTCTAAATGGGAGAACTTAAAATCAAAGCTTAGGCTGGTTTTATAGTAGTGTCGTGAATGTGAGAGAAGGTGAGGGGCAGAACTTATAGCTCTATCCCTCACTTTCCTATGATATAACATCACCGTTCCTTTTCAGAGATTGAATGAATTAACGATAGGCCCTTCCGTTTGTTTGCACTAGAGACGAGGATTACAGCTTGAGCTCAAGCTATAATCCTCACCAACCTATTGCTATTGCTTCCAAACTATAAGTGGACATTTTTTTTTTGTTTGTGGACTATTTTGGACTATTTCTGGACTATTTTTTTGCACTTCATTTTCATGAAGGTTTCCAATGTGAGGATTACAGGTTGAGGCACACCTACTTGAGGGCGCGTACGGCCCGTACGCACAGCGATTTTTTCCGTGCGTGAAAAGAATTACTAAATTGTATGCAGCAAACTGAGGAAAATAGTTTGCATGTGATATAGAATTGCGGGAAAAATTTCGCGCGGAAAAAATCGCTGTGCGTACGGGGCCCATCACTTTCAATACACCTACTATAGGAGTAGCCGCACAGGCGATTTTTTTCCGCATACTGTTCACGGAATTAAAATAAATCGCTGTGTGGACGGGCCCTTATAGTTTCAGATTTAAGTTCACCCCTTCACTGGATGGTAGGTAAAAATTAAACCAATTTCATTATGATATTTGTCACACGGACTTAACTGGACATTGTGAAACAGGGCCAGAGTACTACATATTAGAGGTAGACAATAGTAAGTCCACTAGAGGTAGACTCTAAGGTAAAGAAATATAATTCTCAAAAAGTGGACTTACTATAGTCTACCTCTAAGGTAAGATTTGTTGCACTTACATAGTCTTCATTCTTCTCAATTTCCTCAGTCAGCCAATCAATAGACACCTTGTCATCTTCAACAACACACGAGATCTGCAACTTGTGGATTCCGTACGCCAGGGGCACCAGTTTGGCAGCACCCCACAAGAGGCCGTCTGTGTTGATTTCGCGCACTTTAGCTTCCATGGCTTTCATGTCAGTCTCGTCGTCCCACGGCTTTATGTCCAGGATGATGTTGGACTTCGCGATTAGGACAGGCTCTGTAACAAACAGCGTGTGTTACCACTCTAGTGTGTCGCGAAAACCCAGAAAACGAGGCCTGAAGGTGGCCGGCCCTCTTATACTAGATAGCTTTTTGACAGAGGCCCAAATCTGGACCTGAGTGGCCAGATTTATCTAGCTTTTAGAGATTTAGACTTCCAATCTCGAATCACTATTTGCCATCCTTGATGGTTCGAGATGTTTGCGACAATGCATTATTCGAGCCTTTTCTCTGTTTACAATGCATGTTTTGTTTTTGGTTATGTACACGTACAAACGTGTAAGGTAAAAAGTGAATAAAGTGATTATCTATCTATCTATCTTATTTAAATGAAAAGGCAAGTCATTTTAACAGAAAATCGAAAAAAAATACTACAGGATTTTGGTTAAGTGCCTGCCTTAACAAAACAGCTGTCATATAAACACTAGATGACTAGAAGATTAGCTTCTCTGTTAACTTAAAGGAATATTTGGTAACATTGGCCAGACTTACTATTTGACTTCTTGGCTGCATAAGCTGCAAGGCGTTCTTCCCGGATTCTAGCCGCCTCAGCACTTTCCTCTTCATCATCTGACCCGAAGAGATCCACACCATCATCATCATCATCATCAGCAGCTTTAGCCGCAGGAGGTGCTGGTTTGGGCTGAAAAGTAATAGAAATATGTAAATTTTTAACCTGATATTAATATAAAGATTTTTTATATTATATCATATTGATGATGATGGTGAATTTAAATTTTAAATTGAGTTGATGCCGTCATGAATAAGCCATGAATAAATGTAGATTTTTTTATAGTCCTACCTACATAATTAATTAATAAGTGCCATTCTCTCATTCCTCAGATAGCGTTTATCTGTCTGTTTAACTTAAGCTTTTGTTATTTCACACATACAGTGTCAAAAAAAAGTTATCTGACTGTTTATCCGTCTCTTGAGAGACCCGGGCTAAGTCTATTTATGTCCCCAGTCTTTACTCAGATGATTATTTGTATGTGATGGGTGTCAGGCTAGTGCCCAACACAACTGTCTGTAGTTACCAAGCTGCCCAAACAGGGCCTCTGAAACAGCTTCACGACTTCTACCACTAAGAAGCCATAGTAGCTGTGTCTCTAAAGCTTAAATGTGTCATCCAAAATTATGGAATACACTGATGGACACTTTTATACATACTACAGTAAAGAATAAAATGTGAGTACCTGAGGTCGCTGTACACTAGAGCTGCCCTTAGACTCCAAGCTGCCCACACGAGCTTGTAGGCTCAGCACCAGGTTGCGAAGGTCGTCAACAATTTTCTTCAAGGATGAGTTCTCTTTTTCTAGATTGTTGATTTTGTTATTGATCTCAGTGTTCGGTACACCGGCCAACGAAGCAACGCTGTCCATCTGGAACAGAAAAAGTAAATATCAAGTTCAACATACTGCAATAAATCTTGTAAACCATCACAAACCACATATCCTAGCTACCTAAAAAAGCACATCAACACAAAAAGAAAAAATGTTAATAAAGTTAGAACAAGAGAATTGAAAAATAATTCTAAATGAAACTAAATCACTCAAAAAGTATGTGTGGTTATAAATATGTGTACTCACACATTCTAGAGAACTTTTGATGTGCTGTCTAGCCTTTGCCACTTCATTTGCCAAAGAAGACTGAGCGGACAAGATTGGAGCAACTCCAACCTACAACAGGTTATTGGTAAACATTACAGTACAAGAATAGAGGAAATAATTACCAACAGCTATGAGAGAGAACGTTAACAGTAACCTAGTGATATCACAACTTACATGAAAGGTATTTATATTTAGATAACTGTTACAATACCTTCGACAAGGACTCGTAGTAATCACGTTCAGCGTCGGTGTATGAGGTCTTGTCAAGCCAAACTTTTTCATGAATGAGTGCAGACATTTTGATCTGGAATTATTTACACAAATAGGGTGAGCACGCATTGCGGTTGACCGCGAGCGGTTTCAGTTTAGCTGAAAACGCAGAAACTCATGCCAACACGCATTGCGGTTGGCGTTTAGCTTATTTTTTATTTGCAAAAAAACCGCGCGGTTGCAAACCGCGGTTCAAAACTAGCTAGCCGCGGTTTTAAAATCAGTCACTGGAAAACGCCACATATGCGTGCGCTTGTATGGTAACCTTAGTGCTATATTTTTCGGCGGTTTCAGTCTTGCGGTTAAACGCTCGCGGTTAACCGCAATGCGTGCTTAGCCATAGTGAACTGCTGTTTCCAAAAATTCACTTTGACTTTCATGAACTCATTGAGGTTATAGACATTGGATACCATTTGAGGAGACAAAATCGATTGAACTTACCTTGAGACGTAACGTGGATTCTTAGTAGGAGTAGGTACCACGAAACTTGGCAGTGCAAAGCTTTAATTTTAGAAATTAAATTAAAAATTCACTGATACCGCTCATGTGGACGGTTTTTGGAAAAGAAAGAAGGAAGGAAGGAAAGAGACAAAACATTCCACGATGACATTGAGCGTCACCCACCGCACCGCACCGTGAGGTTCCTCGCAACGTTGTGCAAAGTTGTATAGTTAAGTATTCCTTTTCAAAATTCACCAAACATATTTTTGTTGAATTTCATAATGTCGTAGAATGACAGTTTTTTTTTTAGGCCTACCGGCCGGCCTGGAATGTATGTCCATTGTCCATCCATAGTCGGTATAGTGCAAGAGTAGAAAATATATAACGGCAACATTAAGTAACATATTAGAGCACTATTGCGTGTTTTGATAGACAATCCAAATATGGTATTAAACAAAACACGCAGTAGTCTTTGAATGTTGCCATAATTTAATTTCTACCCTTATGTCGCACTACTCCTATTGTATTATGTTGTACAGTGTGACAAAAAAGAGTAAAAAATAAATAATGGCAACATAAATCACATATTAAAGCACTATTGCGTGCTTTGATTGACAAAATAAATATGGCATTATAGAAAACACGCAGTAGTCTGTAAATGTTGCCATCATTTAATTTTTACTCTTTGTCGCACTGTAAATTGTAAACTAGTGGAGTTGTGGGCAGTTATAGCTGGCTACACACGACATGATATATCGGTGGCGGGTTGCAAGGACCTTAGGGTGTAGCCGTCCATATAACCATCCTTAGCCGTAATATTATAAAAATAATAATAATATCGGTGGCGATCTTAGCTGAGGATCTTAGGGTGTAAAAAGGTGATAAACTGGAGCCGCCTGCTATGTGTGAATGTGTGAATACACCACTCCAAGCGCACACAGCAGGCGGCTCCAGTTTATCACCCTTTTACACCCTAGATCGCCACCGCATCTATCATGTCGTGTGTAGCGCGCTTGTTTGTGTGGCTAAGATCGTAAAATATACGATACGATCCCCACCCCAGTACATTTTGGCCTGAGTGGATCAGCTGCTTTGTATGGAAAAATGAAAAATAAAGTTGCTCTGATCAAATCGCTTTGAATTGAAAGAAATAAAGGGAATCTAGAGATGCCGTGTATAGTAGGACAGCAGGATATATCTACACGAGCTACAAAGATTAGGTACTGCTATTAAAGTCTATAATAGCCTCCCTCTAGATATGTCGAGGAGTATTTTTTTTACTAAACTCAAGGATTATTTAATAACTATATCTCCTTACGATCTGACTGAGTTCTATAATTACAAATACTTAAGTGCTTTTAATAAGTTGCCATTATATTTTTGTTATTTTTTGTGTATAATAAATAACTAATTTTTAACTATTAGTGAGTAAGTATAAAATAGTAAACGTGCAATTTATCCTAGCCCTGTGACTGTGTGAAACTGTTTTTGTTTAATTATTTTATTGTAGTTTATAAGATGTCTGTATTGCTATGCCCAAAGGGCAAAATGATATTATAAGATGTACATTTATGGCAATAATAAATATACTACCTATACTAGTTGCTCAGAATGATGTACCTAACAAAGCAGTTTCTCATTTTGCGTTAATTCATTTACACCTTGTATAAAAGACGAATATCTGGGTACCGAGCTTCGCTCGGTGTCGGTGGTTGGTGGTACAAACACAATAAACATTATACAGGGTGACATTTAATTAGCTGACCATATTTTGGGGAATGATAGTACCCATAATTATGAAGAACTTTCCCCATGGAACATATGGTCGCAACCGAAAAAAAATTTTGGGTCTCCCATAATGTAGTAACTTGAAATCAGCTGATCGGGGCAATGTACTGAGGGACGAATTTTTTTTTCATTTGCGACTATAAGTTTCTTGGGGAAAGTTGTTCATAATGATGGGTACTATAATTCCCCAAAATATGGTCAGCTAATTAAATGTCACCCTGTATTCATAACATCAGAATGCATTAAAATAATATGCTGTTGCTGCTGTTTTGGAACAGCTGCAAACGCTGCAAACGAGAAGCAAACAAGAAGGTTGAATAACAGATGATGAACTTAGATTCGACCTTATTTGAACGAAACCTTCACATCTTGTTTCTCCGTACAAACTTTGGACCCCCGTTTTTGAAAAAAAAAACCTTTCTTAGTGCACTCCTAAATCTTTTAGGGAACCTATGTGCCAAATTTGGATTCTCTAGACCCGGGGGATTTGGGCTGTGCGTTGACTTTGTATACACAACTTCATCCCCCTTTTCACCCCTAGGGTAGAGTTTACAAAAACGCTGAGATACTTAATCATTAGTTTTTAATCGTCATCCTAAAAACAAAATTTGAAGAGCATAACTTCAAAACTGAAGGACTTTCATACAAACTTTGGAACCCCATTGGGGTTGAATTTTGAAAAATCCTTTCTTAGTGCCCCCTAGACCTTATAAGGAACCTATGTGCCAAATTTGGAGTCTCTAGACCCAGTGGTTTGGGCTGTGCGTTGATATGTCAGTCGGTCAGGATAAAGGCTAAGGCTAGGTACCGCTCGGTTTCGCCTCACGATCACCAATTGGGGATATTAACAACCATTACGAATGAAAACTAATTTTATAGCACAACTAGGTAGTTATATATTTCCTATTTTTTTTTGACAATTTGTGGGCCAATGTTGGCGTTGGGGCCGGGCTACTTTATTTTACCACCTTTTTGACAGCATTCCAACTAGTTGTATCAACTCTGGGTTCAAAATCAAACATTTATTAAAAAAATGACAAAAACATCAATCAAACACATCAATAATCGCACAATCGGCCCTCAGTTGACGCGATTTTTTTTTTATAAAATTGACTAACCATAAAGTGAAAGAGACATGAAAATCTAAGAGATCAAAAATTCATCTAAATCCTTATCATGAAAATCTTCTATCCTATAAATAAAACCCTAAGAATAATAGTGGTCACCAGAGTCATTATAAACATAGGGTAGTATTTAACGGAAAAGATGCGGAAAAGCAATAAATAATCCTTTTTGACAGGACAAAAATTCTTATACGAAGCAGAAAGTTCCATCAGAATATTATTATTTTTGCAACTATTTAACAACGTGGCACATAGCTATTCATACTTAAGTAAAAGCTTTTTAATAAATTCATATTACCTAATAATTACCACCTCATAAAAAATCTATGACATAACTTTTTTTAAAATAAAGCAGCTATATATTATACATTTCACAAAAAAATACAATTTTCTGTCAGAAATTGCCTAACCTATATGTATAGCGAAGCAACCAATTCGGTTTTGTGAAATTAAATGGGGTTGCCTCGCTCCGCTCCGCTTCGCTCGGCTCCGGGTGGTAAATGTGACCTATCTAGAGTTTAAGCACAGAAAGTGACCTAAAGCAACCAATTCGGTTTTGTGGAACTACAAGAAGTCTGGGTGGTACATAAAGTTATGAGTGTGAGTGTGAATTATGCGTCGACACCCTGGTTAATTTTCTGTGCAATCAGTATATTTTCTGTGCAATCAGTATATTTTCTGTGCAATTAGTATATTTGCTGTGCAATCAGTATGTTTGATATGAAAAGCATTTTTCTGTCGAGCAAAAGAGGAAAAAATGTATTACAGATTTGATGTATATTTTCGAATTATTTGTAGTAAGTACTAAGCAGTGTTGCTATACGATGTGTTTATTCGCAGTTAAGTTTTTTTATCAGATGTCTAGTGGTTTAATTGATGATTACAAATTGATGCATGAAGATTTCTTTGCTGGTCCTCTAATGATATCCCATATACATACATACATACGATTTTATACATCTTATAATTTAGCAAAAATGTCGGTAGGTATTTTAGGAAACTGAGGGACAATGCTTTACATGGCGAACAGCCATCACGCACGCACGCCCATCGTGTCACTGTATTTTCTTGACGCAGATATACTAAACATCATACCCAAACACACCACGAGTAAACGAAAGATTAACGAAAGTTATTAATTAAAGATTTTAATTTAGTATTTGGCTTTATTTCATCAATAATGTTCATTACTTGCTTAGAAACTAGGCTTAAATATCTGCCTACATTCCTACCATAAACACAAGAAAACAAAATAACAATACCTACTAATCTAATACCTACCTAATAATAATTTAAATCTGACTAAGTTGACCTACTTACAGTTACAGTTCACTTAATTTGGTAGCAACGATACGAGTATAAGTATATTTAAAGTAGGTATACTATACCCACATATCCATAATGTGTTACACCTGTGATTCGAAGCTTTCACTCGGTGCGGTAATTTTAACATTTCTTGGAAGTTAAATAACCAACCGAGAGGGTATCTCTACCGCGCCGCCGCCACCGCCGCCGCCGCTGCCTCAACGACCGAGATTTATATTAAGATTGCCTGTAATTCAACAACACAAGCCAACGTTCGGTGTAGCCATGAGCCCCTCACATTCCATGGAATTACCTATTATAAATAATCACGGATCTAGCTAGATGTAACACCTGTTAAAAAATTTGTAACACAAACCTTGTTTTTGATATTAAGGTCCAGAGTTGGCACAATGTCCCTAATAGCTCAGTAGGTTGGTATAACGATAATTTTAATATTATTATGACATCCATGAAATCATTGCTATCCATTTTCAATACAAACATCGATGACATAATTATTAGAATTATGAAACACCACGGTACGCACGTTTGATACAAAAGACATAAACGGGCGCGCACGCTTGATTTGACTTTTAAATCTACTGCACTTTTAGCACGAAACGCCCTTTTGAGTGAAATCCCTATACGCGGTCTATTAAAACTGATATACTTGATTGAGAACTTTATTACACTGTGTGTTGGTACCTAAATTCTTAATTCTGAATATTTAACAGTAGCCATCTATCTATATGAATCATGTTTGTAATTAAAAGCCGCTAATCACATGCCTGCTCCTGCGGCGATCTCGGAAGGGGGGCGCCCGGGGTCGGAACAATGTCGGAGCTGCTCTAGACACACACCTGCAAGGAAGGAATCGCTACTTCCGCCACTAACGCTAAATGTCATTTTCGCTTGATCGTCTCTCGAGATTATCGCTGCCCCTGCCGCAGGTCGAGCCATAAAAATTGCCCCTGCTTGCCTACACACTTCACATTCAAGGAAGAAATTCAAAGTCATCCCCACTTTTTGACCGCTCTCCTTCCTAGATCGCCGCAGGAGCAGGCATGTGAGTAGCGAGCGGCTTTAAAAGGGCCCCAAATTATTGTGTGCCTGAGGGCACCAGAATGGCTTGCGGTGGCCCTGATACCAGAGGATATCCTAAGCTGAGATCTTTATCTGTAGGGTTCTCCAAAGTTTCGAACTTAATTATAATAATCACCCGATTTACGAATATAAGTCGGGATAGTCAAAGTATACTATACCTTCGTAACGATCAAGATTCATATTATCAGTTACCAATAACCAAAAACCATTTAAAGCTAGTAATGTGTTCATTATTTTGACAACCTTCTTTGGGCAAAGTCGACGTTGCCGCACTACTTGGAGGAGCCAGAAAAGGCGCCAGAAATTTCCTGTGAAAATCCATTACCGTCGTGTTTTAGCGACCAGAAATTACCTGTGAAAATCTTTCATCAAAAAAAGTTATGCAAAAAGGTTTTATTCAGGATTTGGATGTGTGACTACAGGGAGCCTAAAAAACAGAGCGTATTTTCTTCTTGCAATTTTCTTTTCATACCATCCATACCATCATATTAATGTGTGGGTGTATTAAAACACATCTTGTATGGGGGGGACCCCCTTTAATTTGTAATATCTCTCGTATTTTAGTGTTTTGTTGTGGTTACGGCAACAGATATACACATTCTGTGAAAATTTTAACTTTCTAGCTATTATAGCCTCGCAGACTGGGACGGCATGGCAAGGGATTTTAAATTTTTACCAATGGACATTCAAACGAATATATATAGATATAAGACACAGATTGACATGGTTGAAAATAATGCCGTGGCATCCCGCGAACCCTTGCCATGCCGTCCCGGTCTGCGTAGGCCTTTACGGTTCGTGCTCTAGGACTCGCTGACGGACAGACAGACAGACGGACAACGTGGGCTTAGTAATAGGGTCCCGTTTGGCACCCTTCGGGTACGGTACTCTAAAAGTGAGTTCTACCAGCGAAGAATCCTCTTATTCAATTTGTTTAACACCACCGGACATTAAAATGGAAGCGGAATAGTGATAGAAGCCGCCGAATCAAAGTAAAAATACAATCTTGCATACAAAAAAATTGCGCAGTGGAAAATGGACAGAAAATTAAAGTCTTTATCGGAATACGTTTTTCTAGCTTACACATGTTAGCGAACTTTCAAATACAATTACAATGACGCCCTCATCTCTCTGGAAATCTCATCTGGAATACTGACTCCAAGCTGAATGCACGGTTTTGTTTTAATGAAGCATAAACGGTCCTGAATTTTAGTAACTGTACATTTACCAATTGTTATTTTTATTAAATTATTACAAGGTATATTAGCTGGATCCACACCAAACGATCCATCATCTGATCGAGCGCGGCTGGAGCGCGTTCCACAGGATCAGAGTGGATCGGCAGGAGCGTGTTGGATCTCCCACCAGCGGGTCGATTCTCGCGTCTTTGATATACGGATATCGAGACCAATATTGACAGATTCCCCTACAAAATCACTCGATATAGGTGTAGATATCGTATATCGAATGCGCGAGACTCATGCTCCAGGATCGCAAGAAATTGTAGCTGGATCGGTCAAGTGTGATGCACGATCCATGCTCCACGACCCTGGATCGCGGATCTGGGGATCGCCGATCCAAGATGGATGGTTTGGTGTGGATCCAGCTATTTGAGTAATTTTGCTCGATAGAGACGTCTCCAGTCCAGGAGCATGATTCTCGCGCATTCGATATACGATATCTACACCTATATCGAGTGATTTTGTAGGGGAATCTGTCAATATAGGTCTCGATATCCGCATATCGAAGGCGTGAGAATCGTGCTCCAGTGGTCATAAAATCTATGAGTCAGCATTTTTTTCTACAATTACGCTTTAAATGTTTATATCATATCCTCTAAAATAAAGTTGAAGGTGAAATTCTGAATGCTCTGAAGTCCCTTCGTCAAGAGGGACATCTGAAAACATGTCTATCAAGTCGATTAAGGGGCCACCAGTGATATCTCGATCTTTCGGGACCCCCATGAGGATGGGGGACCTGGGCTGGGCACGTGCCTATTATGTCCTCATAGTAAAGATCATTTTCTGTAGTAGCAGAGTAGAGTAGTCTATGGGTAGTATGGGGATATGTCACTTAGAACCTTCCAAGTTCCACCTTTCCAAAGTATTACCATCCTATAAATGTTTACAATGACCAATTTATGTGAGTTGCTTTTAGGTTCTTCAGTGTCGATATCTGTCTCTGAGCCCTATAACTATAAGGGATGTTGCGTAACTTCGGGTGAGACCACGCGTATGATGTCGCAACGACGTCGCTACTCTCTCGTCAACACGTCGCGGCGTCCGGCCTGCGCCTGCGTCGGTGATGGCGTGTCGCCGCAGCACGGACCCAGGCGCTTCTGTTGAGCAATTAAACCATTAGTCTCCTTTACTTATATATACTTTGTATTGTACCCAGTAAAAAAGCACATAAATAAAACCCTGTGCTTTTAGGTTTGGTCCATTCATGCGATACAGGCAAAACAAAGATTATTTAAACAAAACATGTAAATGAATTAACGCAAAATGAGAAAGAACTTTGTTAGGGACATCATTCAGAGCAACTTTTATTATGAAACCGACTTGATCAGAGCAACTTTATTTTTCACTTCCCAGTTTGGCCTGAGTGGGTCAGCTGATTTGTATGGAGAAGTGAAAAATAAAGTTGTTCTGATCAAATCGGTTTCATAATGAAAGTTGCTCAGAATGATGTTCCTAAAAAGGTAGTTTCTCATTTTGCGTTAATTCATTTATACGTTGTATACTTAGTTAAGAAAATAACTATTTGATATACAGGATGACTTTCGGGCCATGACTCCATAATTTTTCTCGCTCGATTAATGATTGTGGTTCCAGCTATTTAAATAATCACAACTATGCGTTAGTAATTTAATAAATTAATTATCCTTATTAATTCTGAATAATTTTGGTCACACAATTTATGTTAAAACCTTTTTCAAATAAACTAATCAGAGGAGTAAGAAGTGTCAAAATCAAAGGCCATAATCAATTTATATGACAAAGTCAAAAAACAGTTGCGCTTGTAGAGTGTGTAGGGTGACCAACTGACCCTGAACCAAAATAGGACATACATTTTATTTTATTTAAATTTTTTGTACACAAAAAATACTGACCGAGCTACAGCATGACATTCCGAACCAATAGGCAAGTGTAAGGTTACTTTGTTGCTGCACGACCCCGCAGTCACCCTGTATAATATACTGTACACTTGCTTAATTCTAACTAAGCAATTAAACTGCTAATGCTAGTACTTAATTAATAGGGTT
>OY735252.1:8968310-9053692 GCA_963457715.1 Argyresthia albistria | reverse complement strand
AATAAGGTACGGGTACGTAATTATCTCAAAATGAATAGGTAGGTTGTTTTACCGCTTGAGATTCGATATTTGGATCGAAGCGAGGCTAAGGTGGGCACCTCCGTGTGGTGGGCCGAGAGTGTAACGGTTGTGGCCGGGTGACGCCGCGCGCGTGGGTGGAGACGCGCTCACCTTGAACTTACCGCGAGAGGCTGAACTAGCGCTGCCATCGACGCCGCACCCAAACCTAAACTCTACATCTCCCAACACACTTTACTCTCTCTGGCTCGCTAAAGCCACTGTTTTCCCGCCAATCAACCTACGAATAAACTTGCATTTTCTCGTAACGAATTGTTATATCACTCGCCTACCCATCCGGTTTCGTCTCGATAAACAAACCCACGAGCGTTTGAACGTACCGTAGTTGAGGCAAAAACTCGTCACGTGGATGTCATACACAAAGTATGACGCCGCCTGCCAGTAATAACATGCGCGTCGTCCCGACCGACACTGCAGTGTGGATTCGCGGTGGTTCTACAGGTCTAATACGTCATCATCGCACACACAATACTACACACATCATAATGCATCAATGGCAGACAGGCCTTCCAGAACTTTACACGTACTGTACCGTGCAGTGTGGAGATTTGAAGTTAGATTGAATTTGGGTGGGTATATATTCAATATGTAAATACAATTTACATATTTGAAATGGTTTATTCTGACTTTTCCTAATCATAATGGATTACTCATTGATTTAGCTTCGTTTAGCACAATCCAACAAAGGTATCCGTAACAAACAACTATATGTGGAAGTATAAGAACAATTTTTGGTTAACGATCTCAAAACACTTCTCTATTACACGAGTAGCATATTAGTGAGACACGTAATGGAGTTATTAGATTCACGCAACAGCTGTTAGTATCAATCACCATAGGTACTCGGAGATTCATGGATCTGCCTTTTGTTTGTTGTGATGTTGAACGAGGGCCTTGACTTAGACAAAGTCAAGCCTTTCGAAATATGTTAGTCGTTAATTCGGTATTCGTTTACGTGGAACTATGCAGATTCTTGTATACTTTATGGCGTTTTAACGATACTGGTATGGTCTGATGGGAATTTAAGGGCATTCCTAGACTATTCCTAAGGCCTTACCACCCGCCAAAGCAAATATCTGCCGGTAGGTATGTTAATGGCTCTATAACCTTCTTTAAGTTGAGTTAAACGTTGAATCTGTTCATACTCCTTCTCCTTACAGCTTCACAAAAAACTAATGCACAAGTAGGTATAACAACCACAATTAATTTGTGGGTAATCTAATCGAAAAGTTATCAACGGCTAACATATTTTTCCATCTAAATTATACCCTGCGTATAATTCAAGGTATACTATCTATTTATAGCTGGGTAGTCCCCGTCCCGCACCCCTCACGTCTCGCTTCTTGCCCCGCGCGGCCTCTTTGTCTGGCTTATCCTGCTGATAACATGACGTGCTGGGGTATTATCGAAACTTTCGTACCTTTTGTTGGTACTGAAAGATTACTTACAGTAACCAGAGAGACGTTCAAAAGTTATATGTCGGTTATGTTAATGAGGGCCGTTAACTAGCAATAAAAGTGGGCAGATGGCTGTTACGACATACGGAGAAGAATGTCTTGCGGTAGGTACTCGTACCATTCGGAAAGACGCGTGGAATCCGTTGTAGTGCGGTATAAACAAACTTTATATGGCGGTGGTGCGTTGGTGATAAAAAGCTCACTGTATCGAGTGAGTACGTTTTAGGCGGAGGCTGCGCCGGCTCCATGTACCCCCTACCCCCCCCCCCCTGCCGCGCGCCGAGGAGCCTTTAATGATCACTTTTTGTGATTCCGTGCCTCGAGACACGGCCGGCAGCGGGCGCTGCGAGGGGCGCAGGTGATAGTGTATTCGATGAGATCTAATGAGAACTCTTTACCAAAACTATTCTCTCCTTCCTACATACTTTCAATCAATTTATACAAACGGTGGGTAGCTACAGAACAGAGTCATGACGGGGTGGCTTCTTAAGAAAAGCTTAGGATGAATACATCAATCGATCTATCGATTAAGATACATGGTCTGGAACGTGAGCAAATCCCGCTCCCGCCTGCCACTCACGCGCATACTGTCCCCCCTCCCACTCCACTCCGTCCCCCCCACTGCACCCCGCGCACCCCCTCTCACATCTCATTTTATAGTCTCGCGTTCTCTCGCAGCATCCGAGATGAGGTTACCATCGAATGCGAGTATTTTCGCCCCCAATCATTATTTAATGTAATTATTTCGCCGGCAAAGCTTTTTTGGCCGGCATAACGGTTATATACGCTTCTTATACCATTCGACCTTAATGCAAGTCGTCATTCTTCCGAACATTGCAACCGCCTTTGCCCTTTGCGATATGAATTTTATTATTTATTTTTTATGACGATGTGAATATATGCGCTTATGTATATTTTGTTATGAGGTTTTTGTATGCGTTTTTTTATGTAGAATCACCTTTGGTAAGGTCGGGCCGGGCGTAGTGTCAATAAACTTCTGAGAGCGTCGTCGAGCGGGACGCGAGAGCTTCTCATAGAGAAGACATCAACGGGGTATCGGAACTTTACTTATTCGGGAGGAGCAGGCGCGTTAGCCGCTGAGATCAGCTACGAACACTGGGTGAAACAGTCTAATTCCGACAGATTCTACGCGTGCGTTTGCACGGTAGCGGGTATATAGAGATCGGGTAATGTGGGTAGGTTCATACTCTATTCATACTATTTTAGATAATTCGATATCGGTTATTTTGGCCGCCTAGATCGAGCAAGTACCAGTATGTGCGGTGGGAGAGCGAGCAAACGATTAAAATAAGTTTGAACCGTATAGAAATAGGTTAAAAGCAAGTAATTGTTTACCTTGGTTTCTTTATTAAAAAAAAAAACAGAATTTTAACGAAATTAATTTACTTTAAGATTAGTTATATTAAATTAAATCCTAACATGATTCTGTTCACTGTCATTGAAGCCAACCAATCCGAATAAAACACAAAAAGATTAGAGTCACCTTTTTCAATACTGATTTGAGGTTAAACACAAACCCAAGGGTGTCCTCAAAAAATCAACGATCATCCTTTCTACCTGACGCTGCTGTCCGAGTGCAAATAAAAAACGTTTCTTCACGTAAAGGGTTCACTTCCCATCACATGGAAGATGAAGGTACCCACGCAGACGCACACAAAGGCAGCTCACACACTCACGCGCACACGTGGTCGCATCGACGGGCTCCGAGCCGAGCCTCGACAGCGACGCAACGTCCAACAGATATCTCGACGGGGGATAAAATTTCTTTAGCACGAAAGAATAGTATGGATTGGTTTTCATTAATAAATAAATATTGATTGTATTTTAATGTGTTGTTGTTTACTTTAAGACTCTTCGAGGGCTCGTGGAGAAACAGTTGATTCATCTTCAGCACAAATAAACTAGTGGCTCTGTGAGCTGTAGACCTCGCGAGTATGTCGGTGGGAAAGCTGAACTGCTAACATACAACTCACAAAATTTCACGAGAATCGGTTAAGAAATGAGCCCTGTAGAGGAGAACAGAAAAACAAACAAACAAACATACGAAAGCATTTTTGCCCAATCCTGAAACGGAGACGCTTCGCTCGCTTCGCTCGCTCGGTCAAAAAAAATAACCCAAATAATTTTCTTTCAATAACACATACAAACTTATGAATGTATCTGGTTACGTACATGCAGTATGAAAGTAGCCGCACCAATAATTTGGAAACTACATTTTGCGATCTAAAATATAACCTATTAACTTTTTACTAAAATTATATGGTCTGTTTCACTTTCATGGTCTTTACAAATCCAACGACACCTCATTTGTTAATATCGATTGAGCCATTTGGGTTGTAGCGATTTTTTTACATTTTAAAACCCCATATCTCCGCCATTTTGAAAAAAGAACAAAAAAAAAACTATTTAATTGTTTAACCTACTCACAAAATTTCACGCGAATCGGTTGAGAAATGAGCCCTGTAGAGGAGAACAGGAAAACAAACAAACAAACATACGAAAGCATTTTTGCCCAATCCTGAAACGGAGAAGCTTCGCTCGCTTTGCTCGCCCAGTCAATGAATAAATGTATCTCAATAATGTCCCCACCGATGGGCACAGGCCTTTAGCTGAAGACAATAAGTTTTAAATTCCGTTATGCAGGCTCAGTACAGTAAACTGAAACGTTTTATTCGTTACGATGTTCTAAGAATAATTAATTTTCTCACTGGTACATGGCCAGCAGAACACAGATATTGAACCTGTATCTCCTGCTGGACGAGTATGAGTAAACATTCGACCACGGAGCTGTTCAGATGATTTAAATACATTCCTAAATAAAAGTGTTTATTAAAACGTCAGTCTGCGCTTTATTGATTTTGTTGTCATCAAAATTACAATAGCGCTGTTTCCATGCGGCGGGTAATAGATATCAATTATCATACCAAAAATGGTCGCATCCATACACAGAAGCGAGTAAATCTTTCATCCTTTTTTATCGACTCACACTCGTACAAG
Source organism: Argyresthia albistria (assembly GCA_963457715.1). Classification (NCBI taxonomy): domain Eukaryota; kingdom Metazoa; phylum Arthropoda; class Insecta; order Lepidoptera; family Argyresthiidae; genus Argyresthia; species Argyresthia albistria. The sequence continues at coordinate 9,049,139 of OY735252.1, read as the reverse complement.
AGCAAACCCATTATAGCGTTTTATTATCTTATATCAAGGTTCGAAATTGTAAGGCATCATTACATTTAAACAGAGGAACGAGTTAAAACAAATTCTTTGGGAGTTGTAATACGATTGAAAATGAGACTGCCGGTCTCCAGGGAAGTTTCTGATATGCGATTTTTATTTTGTTTCGGGGATCCCTTTGTGGCTTTGTCCAAAACCTCATCGAATGAAAGAAGGCCTTCCACTTGCTTGTGATTACGTTTTTTGAGGTTACAGTTATTTATTATACATAATTCTCTTTCAAAGTAAAGTTAATATAAGTGCTAACAGAAATTTAAAGTTGTCAACTGTAACTAGCTCATGCTGTGCACAAGAATAAGACGAGACGTTTCTAAAATTAAAACTGCAAGTTAGAATTTAATACATCTTATCTGGTGACACTTGTATTCGTATGAAATAATATTGTGGCCCTCTCACTCTGACGTCTATTGATTAATGTATTTGACAGCAGGATTCGCATTTCCCACTGCCTAATTGAATGAGTGCTAAACGTTTTTTATAGATTCTTAGTACTAATGCACACTTACCTTTTCAACATCTTTTCTTTATCATGTTACAGTATTTCTTGTATTTTTAATGTTCTATACATTAAAAACACTCTAAACAAAGCTATCTAGAATCATGTAAGTACCATATACAGTAAAAAACCGTTTATCCCAATATTATTAAGTTTATGTTTCGAAACCAACCAACCAACTTTGCATAGATAGACATCTATAAAATCAATGAATCGTAAAGTTGGAGAAACTGTTTATTCATCTCGTCGATATCTTGTATGTACTACTACTAACACTTATATAATTTTGTTTTGTGTGTGTTCGTATAAAGTTCAAAGTGCACGGGTGTGCGTTAAAGAAAGAGACAATATTACTTTGCTTTGCATAGTGTGACAAAGACAGCAAACGTCAACAAGGTTGACTTTACCTTTTCTCTATACGAATGTAAGTTCTTATCAATGTTGTTTGGTAGGTTAATATGGCTGCATATAAACAGTGATTCAGATCACAAGCAAAATTATCGGCTATAAAACAATTATGTTCGATACTAAATGTAAATAAAAAATCCCTTTTTCAATAAGAATTTTTATCGTAACCTTCATTTTAAATGGTTGTTTGTGAGTGTTCAAATACTTACGTTATATAAATGAAATACTTTATAAATGTGGGTCTGGTTTACCTGACTAATAAACGGTTAATTCAACGTATTTAGATTGTACATAAGTATTGTGTTGAATAACTGGCTAATCTTGGGCACAACTGTACGTATCTGCCACCCCGGATGGTAAAAAGCGTAACGCTGTATATGTGTAAATATTGTATCTGCACTGTATGCACCTGTGTATAGATACAGTAGGAAGATAACGGATCAATATTCTCAAACGTGGTAACTCAAGCTTCATACAAACAGAAATAATACTCAGACCTGTCAGGGACTCCATCATATCCATAATATATCCTACCTGCCTGCAGTGTGTTTACCCAATAGTGGGGGCTATTGCTCAGCAGTTTCGGAGAAGATGTCTTTCAAACATCGGATAGAATACCATACGGATCAGATACCTCAAATCATTTTTTTATCACACACAACTCGTGGAAATACTTCTCCTGACTTCATGCTCCCTATCCTATAAGCAGTCGAATAGCCAAACATCTTATAGCAAATATCTTAAACTGTATGTACTTACCATTAAAATAGTTTATTAATTAATCTTTAACATGCCAATATTATTATTTGCTTTAAAATTTTATTATAACGTCATAACTCCGCTTTCATGGTTATTTTGCTTTGAATAGTTCCTCTAGTGTATTATTATCTTATAATTAATAAATTCCTAAGCAGTGTTATGTTCATATTCTGTTGACAATTAGCATAAAACGCTCTTTAATTATCTGTGTCGTCGCCAGATGTTACAACAGTGTTAGGGTTGACACGCTTAATTACTTAATATCTTTGATAAATATAAAGTTGTCGTTGTACAAAATGCATTCAATAATCAATTATCTAAGCTGATAGACGTAATTAATTTTGTACCAAGTATAGTTAGTTTAATCATGGCATGTGTTTGGTTTCGAAAAGAAATATTTAAATTCTATATTTGAAAAAAACTGGCTAAAAATGGGCACGATTGTTCCTATGCCATCCCGTACGGGAAAAGGCGTGACGCTGTAATGATGATGATGATTATGATGATAAGAAGAAGAATAATAATAGAAGAAGTTAGACCATGGCTGAGAAAAGGCTAGATGTTCAAAAACGTAATGATCTCGAGATTTTACTTTATGTCAATTCCTTTTTGTATTCCATATGTAGTCAAGGTGAATATGTTGTCACGCTAATTGAACTGTTTTTTTTAAATAAACGAGGCTACACATTCACTTTATTTCTCTGATCGAAGGTTTTAAATGTGTTTTCCTATGTATGCCAGATATATATGTACTAAAGTATTTTAATGCCCCATATAATTATTAATACGAGGAGATTTTTATTGCATCTTAAAAATATCTATAGTTACTCAGGTATTAATTTGTAAAGTTTAAGATAACCTTCATGCTTTAACCACCATCTAAACTTAAACCAGAAAAGGTGTTTTTCAAACATATTTAACCCATATCGGATCACTTTACATATTGCAACATATTGCACCTATATGCAGCAGAAAGGTAAAACGTTCGCTTAACTTTCATAGTCGAGTCTTTCTTGTTGTTCGGCTTAACCACCTACACCTGTGGGCTGAGGGTGTACTGTTACAATCTTACCGCAGGCACTGTGAACTTGCACAAGAATGCCCAAGATGAATGTATCCCCGCCCGCCCTTGCCCTCGCCCCTGCCTCATGGCGAGGTTCGCTCACCGCGGTGACTGTCGTGGTCCAAATGTAGACTTTTGGCACGCATATGGTGTTTTCGAATTTAAACCTCAACCGTTTAAGAGGGCTGTAATTGGTTGGAATCCTTGGCGTACTAAATCTAGAATCATTCGGACCATGGTGTCCGAATTCGCTTCGCAAGGACTGCGCCCGCGCAGCCGCAAGGGCACGCCTCTCACTCACGTTACGTGAAGGTCTGTCCACGGTGTCGATGTGTATCATATGAATAAGTGCTTACATTCGAACTTAATCGATTTTTTAAAGAGATATTCCGATCGTGGGACTGTTTTCGCAAGCGGCGGCGGTTACGTGATCTTTCTTCGGTTCCAATTTTTCGGTGAACAGTTGGCCTGTACTTTGTAATCTGTTTTCTGGAGAATATAATAAGCCGTAAATAAATTATGATTTTTAATCTAGTATATGAAAGAAAAACAGCAAAACATATTATCGGCAACAATGCGGTAAATCGTTTGGTACCTTTCATGAACAAACTATAGGGTTGAGCTTTGACATATGTAGTGAAGTGATTACAAATCATATTAATTTTCTACTAATATCATTGAAATATTATTTTCTTAAGCCCGGGTCTCTCAAGTGACGGATAAACAGTCAGATATTTTTTTTGTCACTTTTTGTGCGTGTGAAATGTCAAAAGCCCCAGATAAACAGACAGATAAACACTATCTGAGGAATGAGAGAACGACACTAAATGAATGAAATAAAAAAGTCGTATTCTAACTCGATTCTGGTCAATAGGGGCGTGTGAGGTGTCCTGGCATAGGTTTTGGGGGTCGTTGAACTCAATTTTGATAACCGAAGTCCGTCCGGGAACCGGAAGTGGACAAATACGCGAATAAGCGTTTGCACACTGCAGAAGCCTAGTCCCCGAAATATGGACATCTTTTGGTTTCCCGATGGCCATGATCAGCGCCTGTCCATCAATAATGACGTGAGCATCCACATGTGATTCTGGAACTTGCGGACAATCCACTATTTTATGATTAGCCTGAAGATATCATACTTGTTCCCGCCCTCAGGGATCCATCTAGGCTATAAAAAAACCCAAGGAGACGGTGTGGAGTTGATATTTCAAGACTTCTAGTTCTCCCAGCCTCGTAAGCTACTATCAAGCGTTGTAGGACACTACGCTACGCTTATAAAAAATGATAAAGTTCAGGAAGATATTGCTCACAAACCATTAATCGTACAACAAAAGTTTATACACCATCAGAAAATTTCACAGAGATCATTTTTGTCACTGACACTTTATTTCCAAGTGCAATACTTTTTGTTTAAAATAGTTAAAACCGCGGTTAGGGACATATTTCGAGGAAAAAGGGGGGAAAGGGGGGGGAGGAGCTAAAATTCGGCTTGGCAACATTTAGAACCGAATCCAGAGGCTCTTTTACATCGGAAAAGTCATGTTGCCTAAATGGCTCACAAAATGCCCTTGAAACGGTAAAGGAAGCCGATTTTTGAAATTTTCTACCAGTCTATTCGACAATTTCGTCATGAATTTGGAAAAACCATCCATTACTTCATAGGTGACGATTTGTAATATCCCTCAAGCACCACTATGTAACGTGATTAGTATGGCGGTTTTATTAATTTTGTTTCGGTTTTAAGTTACGATCAAAATAAATTACTACAGGCAGCGGCATCGTCCGCGGGCTCGCCGGAGACAGTATATTATTGATAATGGCCAATTTGTATTCGTATAACACTGAATCTTTATGACTTAAAAATATTTACATGTAACCAACCATCAGTTATTTTCCTGCTGTAACATTTATGAACCGTTACATATTTACACAACTCATCCTAACATACTGGCGTGTAAAAGCTGCAGCTAATTAACCATGTAATAAAACAAAACGTTATCATTGAATGCGATTAACAATTACCAATATGTATATATTTGTTTGATCGTTAAGTGAATACCAACACAGGCAGGCGGATTAAAAAGGCACGCTCCTTGGAGGGTAGTGCGCGTTTTTGCGTTCTGTGCGAGAGGTGCATTGCATACGAGCCTGTGCCTCATGCACATACAAGGAGTCCGTCCATGTCGCCACTCGACACTCGCGACCCGATGTTAATGATCCCCTGAATAATGTATCCCACTCTCGGCTCTTCTGATCTACCATCATCCACTACCGAGCGTATAAGGCGCCACTCGACCGTTATTTTCAAACACACGAGTCTTTAAACTCGTAAAGCTTACGTCACACAAAGGCGGACATGCGGAATTATGGCCTTCTGCTCATGGAATTATCTCTTTAGCCTTCTACAAATATGTCTCTATCAATGACCTGAGATGAGGGTACGCTGACAAAATTGGAAACATTTTACAACAGTAGACCTTCCTTTGACTCCCATACGTGGAGGTGACCCGGACGATTCAATAATAAACTAATTATATACCGATCTTTAACATGAATTCATCAGTTTTAAAATCAGTTCCAAAATTTATACCCCAGAATAACATTACCTCATAGCTCGTAGTGATGCTTAATGTAGCTATTCGTGCACATAGATATAATAAGGTAAACAATGGTTTCGCTCCGCGTTGTCTCGAGGCGTCGTAACTCGTAACCGAGTTCATGGCCTCGCATGGGCAAACTTCAAATAGTTTGCTGATGTGGGGCTTGCTACGTTGCTCATTGTTGTTCCTTGTATCTTAGTTCCGCTTAGTAAATAAAGACAACAAGATAATTAGCTAATCACAAAAAATATAAAAGAACTACAAGGCTGTCGTTAATTTGTGGGATTCAGATTCATTTGAGTTTGTATCAACACTTTACAAAATGCTAAGAGCTTCTGCATATAAAACCGTCTATGATCTCAGCGTGTCGCAATTCAGTTATGAATATCTATCTAATAATACAATGTTGCCGACTTCTCTACAAGTTTTAATACCTACCGTGTTAGTATTCGCGTAGAATTAAATCGCGCGAGATATGCCTTAGCGGGTTCGAATGCCGGCTGTCTCTGTGATAGAGCGGCTCTCGGTGCGCAATAGATATTGTGCTCTGTGGTTTTTGTGTTTTGTGTCTGTATTGCAGTGTGTGTGGTGGTGCGCGCGCGGGCGGGTCACGACTGACGTGCACGCGCGTCGCGATCGTGACCTTGCCGCGCGCGCCGCCAGAGGTCACAGTGCTGCGCCGCGACGACGCATGCGCACTAGCACCGCACCGCACTAGCGCGCTTGCGGGAGGACTCCCACGTCCGTCAACCCTGATAGCGTCTCTATGGGAGATTCCTCACCGATTGTATTATCTTGGGACCACTGTTGTATACGCAATGGACTTTGAAGTGCGCCCACTAATTTTATGATTATTTAACTGCCAGATGTATATTGTGGAATGTGTCTAGCCAGAATGAATGTCTGAAATTATGATACCTGTTATTTAGCCTCAATTAATACGAAACAAGAATAACGGCACCCTAAAAACAAAAGAAATTTAATATTAAGGGGGGCTCCCATACAACAAACGTGTTTTTTTTTGCTCATTTTTGCTCGATATTGATAATGGTAGCAGGTAGACGCTTAAAATGTTCACAATATATTGAGTACCTATATTATTTACTTAAAAATAAATAATTAAATTAAAATTAAATTAATATTTAGGGGGGCTCCCATACAACATGTTATTTTTTTGCGGTTTTTTATAGATAATGGTACGGAACCGTTCGTGCGCGAGTCCGACTCGCACTTGGGCGGTTATTAGTATTTGTTGTTATAGCGGCTGAAAATTTCAACTGTCTAGATATTACGGTTCATAAGATACAGCCTGGTGACACACATATCTGTACTCTGCCCTAAGTCTTAGGACAGGGTACAGTAATGTGACGACCATTTTTAAGATTGCATTGTACAAATTACTCGTTAATGAACTATACAACGCGAATGGCTCATAATAGCTCACACACTAAAATTAAATTAATTTCTTCCTGCATTGCTGCACCCAAAAATCTTCTCATGCCCATTGCTATAATTACGTATAATTAGGGGATTTGTTACAGCGACCACCACGGACAGTGGATTGCACAAAAAGTTGTACTCTCGGAGTGTGCAGAGGGCAGCGGCGGCGGCTGCATTACTACGGAGACATTTAAACACGAGTAACGGTGTAAAAGGCCCGCGGGCCAGGCAGGGCTGCCAGGGACGATTTGCAAAAGTTTCTCATCGTACTTACTTTTGTAAGACATAAAATGAATTGTCTTACCATGTGTACAATAATAGCGTCAAGCCGAGGCGATGATGATGAGAGCTAAGTAGGATGCGATGGTGGTGAGAGCTAAGTAGGATGCGATGGTGGTGAGAGCTAAGTAGGATGCGATGGTGGTGAGAGCTAAGTAGGATGCGATGGTGGTGAGAGCTAAGTAGGATGCGATGATGGTGAGAGCTAAGTAGGATGCGATGATGGTGAGAGCTAAGTAGGATACGCTTAAGACGGCGGCGCCCTAGGCAAAAACAGCCTTTAGCAAAACAGAAATCGCTCGGAATGATGAGTATTATTGCTGTACGTTTTTTATATTAGTAGCTTGTTTATCACGAGTGTCAGCGTGACTTTGCTTTCCCACAAACGTAATTATTAATTTTGCTCCTATAAAAAAGTCTCCTGACGTTGCCAGAAAATCTGTCTGTCACAATGTTTATTTTACAATTTCGTACCGCAAAAATGGCACAGTATGTTCCTCAGTTAGACTTGCTTAGCTTCGCTTTAACTTTTTTATTTTTTTATTTAATTTCCTCTAAAAATAAGGTAAGGATGAAATTCTAAGTTCTGATTGCCTAGGGCCCGCCCTTAAGTTAGATATCAAACGGACAGAGAATTAACTATTGACTGTTACAGGCTTCACTAAGCGTAATAATGATGAAATTATTGTATTCTTTCATCGAATGCATTTTGGAGACTTCAGCATTCGTACCAGTGAAATATCAGCATGTCTGCAATTTGTAGGTCACTTCAGGCTGGGTGTTAGGTCATTTGTCCTGAAATTCCTGAAAACCTAAAACCGCACTTTTTACAATCGGGATAAGTATGTCAACAGCGAAGGGGTTTCTTGTGTGTTGCTAGTTCCCTGGACAAATATCTCTTGGGCATGTTGTCGTGCCGCTGTTATCCTGGCAACCCTGTCGAGGAATGAGAAATGCCGCCGCGACAGGGCGTCGCGCACTTTCTCCCGGTGACTCTCACATCTTGCATCTCCGCAGAATGCGCGCGGCTGCCATTCGTCGCATTGCCGCGCTTGCGCCCGAGGTGAAGCACGGCGGGGGAATTCACTGACGCGGCCAATCTGGCTGCTACCCAGAATAAGGGAAATTTTGCTGATTGATACCAATTTTATATGATGATGACATTGTCTACGTGCAGACCAACCTAAAAAAAATGTGACTCAGAACATCAACACCTGCCCGCCCTGTAGTCCAGTCAAGAGGTACTAGACTAAAATAAGAAATCAGCAAGTAAAAAAAACGAAAAAAATCACGTTTGTTGTATGGGAGATTGGGAGCCCCTCTTAAATATTAATTTAATTATTTATTATTAAAGTGAATAATATACCCAATATTTTGTGAATATTTCAAGCGTCTACTTGTTACCGTTATCAAAACGAGAAAAAACGAGCAAAAAATCACGATTGTTGGTACGGAACCCAAAACTGGTCTCAAATTTTTATTTCAATTAGCTAGTTCAATTAACTACAATCATCTACAATGCTCACGGCTTGTGGGGTGGAGTCTGGCGAAAGGAAGACCTCCACTTGTTCAGCAAGTGACTCACTCTTGCTCAGGATGGTGATGGTGATTTTTGTTTTTTCCCGAATGAAAGTCCAACCAACGGTGCTGAGGTAGTATCGCACCAGGTAAACGCGTGGGTGAATAGTACGGTCCGTGATCGCTCTGTGAGTCCTGGTGGTTGGAGGTCGTAGATTAGTGACAGCCACCAGCTCCTCCCTTCGTGTACTTTTGAAGGTAGACCTTTGTCTCTTCAGCGCCTAAACTATTGACAAGAACGAACTACTATTTCTCCATGGGGGGTGCGAAGGGCTCGTGATTCTGAATAGAAATGACGTATGCAGAAATGGAGACTTTCAAATATGGTCATATTTTTTTAGGAATCGCTCAGGAACACTCACTTTGAAGTATTGCTGGTTGATTTGAGTTGGCTAGGCTGTCAGACTGTACATTAATTCAACCTGTACTTATGAATTATAAGCTTTCCGGTAATGTCTGTGAGGGAAAGATTTACGTCCGGTGATAAAGACTCGACTCGTATACAGGATGTAAGAGAAAGATTATTTGCTCGGTTCGGATTGATTAATCTTTTCAAAAGTCTCTACTTTAGTACCCACTTACTTATTTGTTTACTCTGATTATACTCTAATACGTATTGACTTGGACATTGAGTAAAATATGCTTAAGTATTGTGCCATCAAGCCATCGTAGGTTAGGACCTTGAACTTATACACGACCGATCGTCTGTTAGCTAATTAAAATCCCCGAATAAAATATTAGATTTAACACATGACACATTTATAGCTTCACGAGCTGATGCGAGAGAATTTTGATTGCCCGAGTGCCCAGCAACCGGTTACCCTATCTATAGCTTCTAATTATTGTATATTCACAATAAAACGTATATCCAACGCATAAACATAAAGTTTTAATGAAAAGGAGACTGCGGGCTGAATGACGATCTTCGGAGTCGGGGTTAGTTAGGGCGCGGGTTTCGCAGGGTCTCTACGGCGATTAGAAAGCTGGCACTGAAACCCATTTAAAGATACCGAATAGTGTGGGTTCCGGGCGTTTATTAATGCGTGCTGTAAATCATGCGGCCTGCCCCTCGCCCGAGCAGCCATAGTTGGGCATGTGCTGTGTACTGTGCTGCACTCTCTGCCGAAGATGGCGTCTCTTCCTTGCCAGTCTGTCCACACATTCCCGCCACACGCTAATGTTCTCATTAAATACAAATGCGTCAATTTGTATACTTGCAACACCAATAATAAAATTCCATCGAAGATTTTTATTGCTCGGAATTTAACGACGGCCGTGGATGCGAGCAACACTTTATACGATGCTGATTTTATTTGGAGTTGCCTACAGTGGGCTTAAATTATGTAAAAACATTCAAACAAAATATTGGTGATTATTTAGTTGCTAGGTTTATATTATAACTGAGGAAGTTTTATATGTTTATTTAAAGATCTGTGACAACTGTCTTAGGCCCACTGTACCTACTTCCAACGCGAGTCAACTTATTTAGTTGCTAGGTTTATATTATAACTGAGGAAGTTTTATATGTTTATTTAAAGATCTGTGACAACTGTCTTAGGCCCACTGTACCTACTTCCAAGTCAAGTCAAATTATTTGAATAATTTTGAACAGTCGATACAATTTTATTGGAGTAGTCAACGTTCTCAAAGAATAGTGTTGTCTCGCTTTATTTATATGCTCGCGTATTTTATATGTAGTAAACATACATGAATACAAAACAAGACACTTTAGTAATAAATATTATCTACTGTCTGTTACCCGCGACTTCGTCCGCGTGAATTCTTTTATACATGTATAGCTTTCCGCCCGCGACTTCGTCCGCGTAGACTCTGGTTTCCCCTTATGGATAGAATTTTAGGAAATCTTTTCCTAGCTATCTGCCTGCCAAATTTCAGCTCAATGCGTCAAGTAGTTTGAGCTGTGCGTTAGATCAGTCACCTTTGCCTTTTATATATTTAGATTATTTTTGTCTGGGATAGAATAAGTACATAGAATAAATGTTTATGAATTACATTTCATGCTAACTAACAAATAATTGAGGAACGGAAATAAGTACAACTGTGAATTTGCCGCAGTAATTTGCCCTTTTTTTCTTTGGACCCCTGTTTTTTAAAAGAAACCTTTCTTAGTGCACTCCAGAGACTAAATTTGGCACATAGGTTCCTTAGATCTTATAAAGAACCTATGTGCCAAATATAGAGTCTCTAGACCCAGCGGTTTGGGCTGTGCGTTGACTTTGAGAACACAACTTCATCCCCCTTTCTGCCCCTTCGGAGGTGGAGTTTTCAAAAACGCTGAGACACGTATTCATTATAGTTTTTAATTGTCATCCTAAACACAAAATTTGATGACCATAACTTCAATACTGACGGACTTTCATACAAACTTTGGACCCCCGTCTCACCCCCTCAAATTCCTTTCTTAGTGCACCCCTAAACCTTATAAGAAACCTATGTTCCGAATTTGGAGTCACTAGACCCAGCGGTTTGGGCTGTGCGTTGAGTCGATGTCAGTCACCAATCTGTCAGTCCGTCAGTCAGTTTCTTCTCTTTTAATATTTAGATTTCATTTGCTCTCATAAAATGTGTTTTAATGGCAGAAGCAGTAGTTATTTATTAAATTAGTTCTCTATCGGCAAATTAACTATCGATTATGTCCGCGTGGTGCCCCCGCGCCTGCGCATTGGAACCGCGAACTATTATTAAATTACCTACCACAGATTATAATTAACCCCTGGTTGCTGTGTTACACGGACAGAAAAGCCAATGCTCTAACTACAGCGAAATTGCGACTGAGGTATATCCGATCTGATCCAGATCAGAGACTACTTTACGGTAATAAAATAAGACATCCATCCATATTATCAAACTTTTGCGATATTTATAATATTAGTTGGTACCTACATTTATAATTATTGAAACTACTACTCTCTCGCTTGAAAGATATCAGAGTAAAGATAGAGTAATACCTGGAACATGTACTTTGCTGACGTTAAACATATATTATAGTTCAGTGCCTGTAGCATGGAAAGCCAGGGGTAAACCCATGATGCATACTTTCAAATATTTGAAAAAATAACAACAATAAAAACCACACGCATCATACTACAGGCCTTGCTATGGAAATTGCAGGAGATTCTGATCCATATATTTCATGTTAGCATTTGGGATTTTATTAGAACTTCAGTGTATGGTCCGGAGAAAGGCTTGGCCGTAATGGGGTTTAATCACAATAGTGAATTAGTGTCCTAGTGTGTATCTACTGCATGTCATATTTGAAACATGCCGCCCGACGAGAGAGCGACATCGTTCTTGACCGTTAAATAATAATACGGCAATTATCCTAAATGTACCTTACATCAAGTACAACAGTAATGATATCACAAATTGTTATGAATAAATAAAAAATAAAGAATAAGAATAAGTTTGACTTATTAGCCATTAACTGACTCTACTACAACATAGCATTCTAAGAATAATATGATCTTCTTATCATTGTTAATGGGAGTCTTTAAAAGAGCGCCGTATGTAGAAATTGACTGTAAAGTTGCGTATGTCTAAATTCAATACCACATTCATACTCTTGTCGGTGTGTATAAAAGCCGCTCTATCTAGATGTGATAATCATGGAAAGTATCTTGCAACAGCTATAACAAACTTGACAAAATATTAGTCAGATAAAATGTAAGCGGAGACAACCTTCACCGCGCCTCTTGCCGGATCAACTTAGCATATCGCATAGACGCAGGTTTCACAATATAGAGCCTATTGGTGATAAGTCGAGACGGGATTATATTATGCATTTGCATATTGCATATGCATTTGCATATTTTGACCCTTTTCAGCGGAAGTTGCATATTTTGGCATTTTTTAATTATGCATATTTCACTCCATTTCTTTCTCGTTCTGGACCTAAAACAGTCCTTTTCCGCTTAGAAAAATGTATAAGCGATCGTAGACACAATTTGTCTACAGAAAATTGGAATTATTAATTAGTTGCAATTTTTTTATAGGTAAATTGTAAATTTCATTGTTCAATAAATTTTGTACTTGATATTCGCAAATACGATTGTTATAGTTGAGAAATAATAGCTTTCATTTTATGTTGCATATTTTGACCCTTTTTATGGATGTCGTGAATTTTTTTGCTGTTTTTCTTACATATTTGCGTAGGTTATCAGCAAAGTATGAAATCAGGCATTCTATAGAATGCCTAAAATTGGCAGGCAATGTATGAAATGGTTTTTATTTCACACTTTACCTAGGTATTCTATACAATCCCTAAAACGTATCAGGCAATGTATGCAATAAAGAATGCGGCCAAGTGCAAGTCGGACTCGCGCACGAAGGGTTCCGTACCATTATCTATAAAAATCTTTTGTTGTATGGGAGCCCCCATTATTTATTAATTTAATTTTAATTTAATAATTTAATTTAGTCATATTTTAATTTAATAATATATTTTTTAAGTAAATAATATCTATAGTCCATATATTGTGAACATTTTAAGCGTCTACCTGCTACCATTATCAATATCGAGCAAAAATGAGCAAAAAAATCACGATTGCTGTATGGGAGCCCCTCTTAATATTGTTTTTTATTTTTTTATTTTTGCAAATAGTAGTTAGCAACGGTAGATTCAGGTAGTTTGAACTGTTTTTTTTTTAATGTTAGGTATGTTGTGTTCACCTATAATTGGGTCTACACATAGCAAGATGTACTGTTTTTTCTATTTGTATGTATTGTGTAAGATCTGTTGGTAAACCATAATAAATAAATATTTTTTTTTTAGTATTTTTTGTTGTATTTGTTATTTGTTGCGGAAACTGAAATACATCATTTGTGAAAATTTCAACCGTCTAGCTACTACGGTTCATGAAATACAGCCTGGTGACAGACGGACGGACGAACAGACTGTCGATCCAAGTCTCAGTAATAGGGTCCCGTTTGGCACCCTTCGGGTACGGAACCCTAAATATTACTATTAGATTCTTATTTTCCAAATAGATATATGGAAATTCAACGGTACAGTACTCACTAATTCCATACATTGCCTGGCCTCGTTTGGGTACATAGGTACCTAGGTAGAATACCTAGGTATTCTATACAATACCTAGGCAATGTGTGTAATAATGATAGTTTGAGATATTATTTTACACATTGCCTAAAGAGGCCCGGTATTCCATACAATGCCTAGGTATTCTATAGAATCCTTGGATTTCATAATTTGCCAGACATATACATATTTTTGGCTTTTTTTTGTTGCATATTATAATCCGGTCTCTATAATAAGCTCTGAGTGGCTAGTTGTAGATTCTAGTACTGAGTACTGAGCTTTGGGCACCCAGCTGGGATCTGTACAGAAGCTCTGGACTACGTAATGCTATGTTAGCACGAATAGAGATGCAATCTCTACAGTAGCTTGAAAACATCTTGCAGTAACATCGAATCCGTTGATGTAGATACTTCGTAAGATTGTTGCCAAGATAACCTTTGAAAGCTTATTAGTATCTTTAAAATATTCTTGTCGAAAGACATTTATATTTTTTATGAAGTGGACCTTGTCGGTTCGAGCTTCTAAAATGGAATTTCAGATCTTACATGCACAGATTGAAACTCATGATTGTTTACATCAGTTTATGTGGTTTACGTTAAAATTTTGGTAGCTTGTAAAGCTCGACATAATAAGGTTTAGAAACGTACAATGGATCTGGCAAAACAGATGGTTTAACACAATGTTTAATGAAACTTAGAAAAGGGGTAAAATAAAATAATATTGAATGTCGTTGATTTGTGCTTCAGACCATGGGTTAAGAATAAAAAGTTTATCTCCGTTAATGCGTTCGCTGGATCATGAACAAAACATGTGACTTCATCCGAGTGACCATCCGTCTCGTTACGTCGGATTGATCGTACGATCAGTCCACTAACTAATCAAAAGAAAAATGCCCGACTCGGTCCCTGTTACTTATACTCGCAATATACGCACTCGATGTATTTGTGATAACTTGATAAGATAAATCCAATTAAGTACCTTGTAGTGTATATTTTAGAAGAATTAAATGTGTTCTTTTATTATTATTTTTGTATAGTCAAAATGTGAAACAGGTAAGGATATCTGTTTCATTTAATATCGCACCTAAAAGGATGTTAGATATACATGTACTTCGCACTTCGAAAGCTAATTATTAAATCGGTGGGTTACATATGTCGTATGATATGGCCAAACGTGAAATACCTTAAAAAGATGAAATATTTTATATTCTAGGGCAAACACTGCGGTAGCTGAAGACTAAAGGGGGCAAGCGCAAGTATTTCACAAAAAACATCACGTAGTGCTGAATAACAATCAGCTATATCATGATATGGCCAGAAATGGTTTGGCCATATCACGAAACAAATTAGAAGATATGGCTACGACATATAGATAAACATGTAGGTCCCTTTGCATGTTGAAATGTATTCCTAAGTTACTAAATTCGACTACTGCGCTTGCGCTGATAGCCGATAGACGCCCCGATGAGTATAAAGCCTGAATTAATTTTCCATAATCGTATCCTGAGTGTTGGACATCAAGGCGATGTTATGAGAAAGATCTCAGTTGATGTCCATGATTCGTGTGATTTGTGGTCATATCTATGTCTTTATAAGGATAATGGATTCTTGCAAAATCTTGTCATTTCCTTAGCATAATGAACAATATTAAGAGGTCCGCTAAGCGGTAATTGGGGCTTGAGCAGCAAAGTGTTCGGCTTATGCGGCCACGTAATTACATGTAATGGGCGACTTTTGCAACGCTCGCGCACTCAGAATGTTAAACTCCCCTGGACAGAAGTTTTGAAAGAATATGTAATTATGAGGTATTATACGATTAAGTTAAATATTGTTATTGGCTATTTCCCATGCAAAGTGCATGTCCGTAACATCAGTCGTCCTCTTGCGTGCTGGACTCAAGCAGCAAGAAGTACTTTTTAATACCTTGCATACAACAAATGTAGCTTTCCAAGAGCAACGACTATTCTCCTGTCTTTTTAGGGTTCCGTTAGAGAATCAAGGAACCCTTATAGATACGTCAAGTCTGTCTGTCTGTCTGCCTGTCTGTCTGTCTGTCTGTCCGTCTGTCCGTCAGTATGTCACAGAAACTTTATTCCAAAACTATTAAGACAGTAAACAGATGAAACTTGGTATGCAGATGTATTCTGTGAACCGCCTTACGATATTTATACAAAAACTGAAAAAAATAAGGGCGGGGGGGCTCCCCATACATGGAACTGACACCATTTTTTTTTTTATCAAGTGTATGTATGGGATGTCTTTAGATAAGTCTTTGAAAATGAAAGATAGCTTTGTCATTCATACAAACACTATGAAAAACAAAGTTACTACACAAACATCCAGTCTTATAATTACTTGCTACTACGGAACCCTTCATGGGCGAGTCCGACTAGCACTTGGCCACTTTTTAAAGTACTATACTTGTGCTATAATTAACTGCCTAAATATGAAATCGACGACATTTTTAACCAATTAAATTTATCGGATGAAAAAATGCAATTACCGTGTCATCATTTGATACAAATGAGCTTTTCAACAAGGAGTGTTTCGCATGTTATGTGTCGCAAGTTGGGAATAAAGCTCGCTCGCAAGTAATTGCCCAATGGCGATGTCCATGTAGGGCTAACGAACTTCATGTGCGGCATTTTAAGACCATAATTGTTATTATAATATTGTCGCCTTTATATAATGACAGGTTTTTGTTCACCCCTCGATCAAGATTAATATAATCGCGATACAATTAAAGTAAACGTTTACTGATGGTTCGTCCGACAAGCTGAAACAATCGCTCAATGATGGTACAATTGTAATGTAACGTAGCTGCTTGTTTGTACAGTAAACGTTTACTGATGATTTGTCCGAAAAGCTGAAACAATCGCTCAATGATGGTACGCTTGTAATGTAACGTAGCTGCTTGTTTGTACAGTAAACGTTTACTGATGATTCGTCCGACAAGCTGAAACAATCGCTCAATGATGGTACGCTTGTAATGTAACGTAGCTGCTTGTTTGTACAGTAAACGTTTACTGATGATTCGTCCGACAAGCTGAAACAATCGCTCAATGATGGTACGCTTGTAATGTAACGTAGCTGCTTGTTTGTACAGTAAACGTTTACTGATGATTCGTCCGACAAGATGAATCAATCGCTCAATGATGGTACGCTTGTAAGGTAACGTATAACTGCTTGTTTGTACGCTTGTAATGTAACGTAGCTGCTTGTTTGTACAGTAAACGCCACTGTCTCGTTATGGGCAGGCATAGCCATGGTCAACAGAAAAACCAAAGATGGCTCAAACGATTTTTTGGTTTTATATATTTCGCCATACCTGCGCGGATGTGTGGTACCTAACATTGCATTTTATTTTGAAGTGTACGTATTCGGCAGGGAACGAAGCAAGATTTTTAAATTACTTACTGGGTAGATGATAGCTAGTTGCAAAAATGTAAAAAAATAACTATTGCAATTAGTTTTTATAACACTTGCATTATTATGAGTACCTACGTCGTACGTTTATTTATATTAAAACAAAATATTTCTGACCGTACACTGTTCCATGTATTGGATTGGAATCCATTAATAATGTATGGAGACTTCATTAAATTTATTAAGTCGCTATGGAGTAATGAGCTTTGAGCAAAAAAGGGCCCTAAGTAAAAAAAAAAACATAATAAGAAATTATACTTATAGCTCAACACGACCAACTGAATATTGTTCACCAGTGATACTATTATATTTCCTGCACTATTTAATGTCTATTTTTTATTACTAAAAATAATAGACGGGCCGGATGACTGCACTAATATTCAAATGCACACTCAATTGATTAAATGGAGATGACACGTGGACGGTACCTACTCTATTCTATATGACCATAAGTGTTTTGATGTTGTGATCTTTTGATAAGTTTTCCTGCTGTTTTTCCCTTTATGCGTAATCCTTAATACGGACTTTGTTAATAAAAATATGTTTTGATATTTAAAGGACAATTTGTAGAGACTTTACTTTGTTTGAGTAAATATAGGTTTAGGTATTATCCATCAATTTATAATACAATTTGTGGGGGGAAATTAAGTAGTTTTGTTTTCGATTTGTATTGCTTATAGATGCTAGCCATGAAATGTAAGTTTTCGACCTCGAGCCTCGAGGAGTGCCTGCGTTAGCCATTTTGAGTTGAAGGGGCCAAAATTTGTTTATTTTTCAGCTTCAACTTTATGACAAGAATGACTATGAGATGAATGAAGATGATAAAATTTGAATTATTATTTACATTGGTATCTACTCTGTATGTCATATAGTTACAAAGCGACAAGCGGGAGAAATTTTATATTTACATAAAAGTCAACCGAAATGTGTCAAAAATCATACTTGTTGAAATTGACTCTCAAGCAATATATAATAAGTGTAATAAGCGGTACTAAGTAAGCCTAGTTACGGGTTTTCCTCCTTCGATTTTACTTCCACGCAGACCGAGAAGCTAACGAGATGTTGTTGACTTGTTGGTCCATCCATAGACAGATCGCTCGTTTTTGCACACGCTCGCATTTTATGTAAAACAATAGCGAACGTGTGCCGAATACAAAGCAGTACGTTCGCGCGAGCCCCGCGCCAATCAAGGGCCCGTTGAATACCCGGTTTTTATCCCGGGGCGTGTATGCGACGCCTATATTGCAACTGAATTTGAATTTGATGAGTTTGGTGTATTGAAGGACTTATGTTGTTTTTGATTGGATAATAATAATAATTTGAATCTGCAATCCGTAACTTATAATATGTACAGGTGACATTTAATTAGCTGATCATATGTTTGGAAATGATAGTACCCATCATTATGAACAACTTTCCCCAAGAAACATACAGTCGCAAATGAAAAAACAATTTCGTCCCCCAGTACATTGCCCCAATCAGCTGATTTCAAGTTTCTATGGGAGACACAAAAATTTTTTTCGTTGGCGACTTTAAGTTCCTTGGGGAAAGTTCATCATAATGATGGGTACTATCATTCCCCAAAATATGGTCAGCTAATTAAATGTCACCCTGTATACTTATAGCTTTGTACAACGTCTTTGATTTTAATGTAATGTTGTCAATTTTAATTTAATTATAAATAAATAAAAAATAAATAAATGTTTAGATTTTTCGTTTATTTATATAAAATTTAATAAAGTTAGTATTGTTAACAAAATCTGAATTTATGTGATTGTGATTCTATACAGGCATATTGCTTCTGGAACCACTATCTATAGGATAACACGTGTCGTGGGAACCAGAAAAACCGACATCACACACATAAACATCTAACTGGGGTTATTTTTCTTAAACCAGCCGGGGCGAGGTTCGAAGCAAGGTTCTCAAGCTTTGAAGGCAAAGCTTCGACGAACCGCAACCGCCCACAGACAGAGGTCGTCGTGAAACTTTGATAAAATCACGTGTAATGTAAATCCGCCTCAACAATACAGTTCCGGAAACGGGAAACTAGTAAAAGAAAGGCCGTTAGTCATTAAAAGATTCACGGATCTACCGATAGAGGTCGCTGCTCCGAAGTCCAACATCATTTCACCATCCTCAATAACAGATGGCGCTCACAGTCTCTCACAAGTAGCAAGCTGTATCAGTGGCGCATCCACACCATACTTAATACAGGCACTCGATTAAATGTATTTTCGTATTTTGTACTCGATGATAAGTTTTATAGTGTGAAATAAACAGTCCATAAACTTTTATTGTTACATACGATTTTTTGTAGTTATCTCGAAATTGCTCTCAGTCCATAATGTGTATTGGTTGGTACAAATGGTGAGGTAGTGCATTTATACTTAGTTGCTGACATAAATAAATTTGAATTCACCTTATCGAGGCACGATCATTGCTTTATGATACGATGCATTATACAGGGTGAAATTAAATTAGCTGACCATATTTTGAGGAATGATAGTGCCCATCATTGTGAACAACTTTCCCTATGAAACATATGGTAGCAAATTAGAATTTTTTTTCGTCCCCCAGTACATTGTCCCGATCAGCTGATTTCAAGTTACTATGGGTGACCCAAAATTTTTTTTCGTTTTCGACCATATATGTTTATATGTTCCTTGGGGAAAAATCTTCATAATGATGGGTACTATCATTCCCCAAAATATGGTCAGCTAATTAAATGTCACCCTGTATATTCGAGAACTAAGCAGGTATTTACGGTACCTTTAGGACTGCCATTTGCGCATATGCGAGTGCTAGAAGGATCTATGCTGTGTATCTGTGTGTATGTTAATACCCGTCGTGGTATTGACCTTAATCTTTACAATTTATAGTCATTAAGTGCGGACTACCTTATACGATTTTATTGAGAGGCTTTAAAACTTCACGTATCTATGCATGCAACCCCACTTTTATTTTTAAATTAGATGAGCCTAGTGCTTGTTACCAATCTACGACCACGTTATCAAATATCAATGCAACGACCTAAAAATATCATACGACTGGGTGGAGGCAGCACAGCACAGGGAGGAATGGTCTGAGATAGCGGAGGCTTTTGCACTATGCAGGCTAAATAAAAAATAAAAATATCATAGCCTGTTCAAATCCTGAAAAAAAAATAGTCGCACAATAAGTGTAACGAGAGCGCGTAGCAGCGATAGTGATAGATTGCTGTCGCATTTCGTAGCTTTCGGGCAATTTCGTAGCACAGCTACTACGATTCTGCTACAACAACAAATACTGATTTCTACGTGAGTGAATTAGTACAACGTGTCCCGCGCAAAATAGTAGAGACGCTATTTACCTGTTTATCAACAAGTTTTCTTGGCTAACAGCAACAGTTCAATAAACAACCGTAAATATAAATGTTTGTTCGAGGTTACTTTCATATTACGAGTAAAATTAACGAACAAAGTAAATGAGGTGCATGATAAAATGTAAAACGAACATTTTGTTTCATGTGTTTCAATTTCAATACCTAAATGTGCATATAGCGGCAACTGTAAAATTGCGTACCCATGATGACAACCATTGCAACTTGCATATAACGACGATAACAAAGTTAGGTGTATTCGCTGCTGTTTAAAACATCACGCAACTAACTTGGAATACCGCAACGCCGCCGCCGCTGTATGAGTCACACTGAATGTCAAAAGTGAATTCACATGATAACATCGAGCACCTGAATATTACGATTCCGATCAAAATAAATATAACTGTTGAAGTTTCCTGAATGGTTTAAAATAAAGTACACAAGCTAATTGCGAGGATGGCAATGAGTGTTCATTTTTTCGGTCCTCGGAGCGTCGTCGTCGTCGAGAGAGAAGGCTAGTAATAATATGTCGGGCGGATCGCCAGTACAGTCACGTTTCCATTGTCCGTGGGCGGCAGATAAAAAGTTCACAGGGAACTAATAATTAGTTCCAGGATCGAGAGTGGGCTCGCGAAACAAGAAGCTTAATTAGTGCTCATAAAATACCTCCCGAGGGCAACTCCGGCCTCCGGTGCATCGCGGCAGGCCGGGCCGGGCCGGGCCGGGCCGGACCGCGACTGGGCCCGGCGCCGTCCGTCCGGCTTCTATACGTGTGATCGCAGCCTTATTTGTCGACTCATTACTTTTCCTATTAATTAGTACTAAATGCTACTAATTTAATCGGCAGTCCACTTTTTGCCGCAGTGTAATATTTTAATTATGAACCCAGAAGAATTCATTTACCTTTAATTGCGATACCTCATTAATTTAATTAGTGCGTGATGGAACTGATGGGGTAAGGCTCAATCTTAATCTGTTTTACCATAAAGCCTGTGCTGCTCGGTTAGGACCAGTATTTCTATCATATATTTTCTGTATATATTTATTTATTTATTAATTGACAATAAGACTTAACAGTACAACACCATAGCGCACTTACTGCTAAAGACTTAACACTTATGTACTTAGTAGTAAAAAGAGTTGGTACTCTAATTTTGGTATAGAATCAAAGAAAATGTCAAGATGATCAAAAACATTAACTAATTTATTGATAAGCGCGACTGCTCTCGCTGTAGGGGCATTCTCGCCTCGGAGAGTTCGGAAAACCGGCACCGTGGCCAGCAACTGCGGCCGCCGCCGTGTCACTCGTGCGCCCAGTTTGGGTACGAATAATGCAATACTAGATAACGTATTTGGATTATTTACTTGATTACGAAACAAACTAATATAGTGAACAAGGAGTGCCAGTTTTCTTCTAATCTCAAGGGTATTAATTCCAACCATGCCGATAACAAACAAGGAAGGGAAAAGGAAGGGATAGTAGCCATATATCCTTTTGTAGAGATACCTAGCAAATTTTCTCTGAATTCGCTCTATCATAAGGGTGTATTTATCTTCGTAAGGGTCCCAAACGACTGAATCAAACTCTAGCCTGCTGCGTACAAATGAGTTGTATGGGGTGTAGCAAAATAAAGAAGTTACAATTAAAATTGGCTACATTTATTATTATTTTTACTGTAAACTGCAAAAACAACGGCATAGCCAGCCACATAAAACATTGTCAATGTTCTTAAAGCTCCGATTAAGTTCAACTAGTTGGTTGAGCGTTCTAATTAGCTTAAAAACAATTTAGTATGAGAACTCTAATTCAAAATGGAAACATCTATGCATTGTGTTATGATTTCTCGACAAGTTCATCAATTGCACTCCTACGGATGTGTGAATGCTAATCCAACAAATGATTACAGATTAATTTGCGATTGTTGTTGAGTGTGATTTCCCACACAAAGTCATGGCGCACTTTGCACATTGTATGACATGTTGTAGAGACTTTTTTGGTTCTAGAGTTTGGATAAAATTCAAATTAAATAAAACCTTTTAAAATGGGACTTGCCATATTATAGGAGATACGATTACAAAGAAACTTATTTTTCCTTGTTATTTGAATTGATGTGTAAGAGATGCTTATTTGTCTTACTTGTCAATGCACCCAGTATAACAAAACATTGGTATGTGATTACATTAATATACACTGTGAATATATATATATGTGTGTTATCTAAGTCTGCCTTGGCCTATTTCAATAATCTAGGCGGACTAATGAATCTAGCTAGAAGCTAAAAGATAAATATTTTAATTCCATGTTGTGCTAAGTTTCGATGCAGTGTGGGAGGTGTTATTTGTATGTGTAGCTCACACAAGTGAGGCGCGTGCGCCGCATTCGCATATCACCGCGGATCGTCACTCGGCGTCACTCGGTATGGGTCACCTCGAGCACGCAACCACGGCCTATTCGTTTTGTTTCGTGCTCCGCCCTTCGCGCTAATTTACTCCGGACATAAATCTCCGAGGAGCCACGCTAGCAGCATGTCGCCATTCTTCACCGCTCCACAGAACACTGTCAGTTCTCTACAAGTGCAGCCGCCAGCTGAAAAACGAACGTGATTCGGTTATTACAACGCACTAAACCGACCACTTAGATGCCCCATTAAAGGAATTCATTCGATACGATTGCACGTTAGCTATGGAAGATCTTTGATTAATGGCCATCGTGTAGAGAACTTTTTAAAGGCTAAGTTCCACCAAGGCAGGCGTGGGCGTGATTCTGATTATGTGCAAATTCGCTTATATTGATACAGAAATGGAATCGCTACATCAGCGTTTAGCCGCCCCGTGATAATTGCGTGACTAAACTCCGAGACGTTCGCGTAGGGCCGCAATTCATTTGCGTCGAAATGTACAACTGTTGTAATAAATGAGACGATAAATTACTAATGGATTCGTTTAGGATCGACTCAGGATTGCACACGGCGTAGATGAATGCATGTTGTATATTTCTCTCATTTTGCTTGTTTTAATTATAATTATGATTGTTATTTTAGCCTAAAATACACTAGTGGTTAAAATAAAATTTAGCTCACCCAATGAAAATGATGGATTTTAATCCCGACTGTGAGTTCCCACTGTCGTCGACGACTACGGCATGACTAGTGTGTGTTGAACTCTCGGCTGCCTTCGCGCAGGTCACAATAAATATTGCTGCGCTGAGTCCCGTTTAAATTCTTTATTGATTAGACTGCATGTAGAAATTTCTAATTCACATGTGCTACATAAAAGGAGAACTACCTAAATAATAACAATTTGACTCGCCTAATGATGTAATATGTAGACTATAAGTCTTTCTGAAGCTTTTACTACTCTCTCACGGCCGCTCATTCGGCTTTTTAATTAGCTACCAAAATTGAGCCCCCATAAATTTTATAACAACATCGAGCTCTAGTATTAGCTAAATTTGGAGAGTCCACCGCCGCCGCCGCGGGCACTCCATCACAGTTTTACGATATCGTTTATGATTGATTAATCAGTGAGTCTCTCGTTGATCGCTTCCGTGCTCTCTGCTTGCGAAACTCGAAGTGGTCCATTTATTTGGACTGCGTCTGCCGCGGCGCCCGCGCCGGGTCATCGATAGCAATTCAACCGTGTGGATAAAATCAGCAATGCTTCTTGTATCGCCGGTAGCTATACAGGATGTAACAGAAAGGTATAGTCATATTTTAGGAGGTTGTTACGGACATCATATTCTGAGTAACTTTCACTAGGAAACCGATTTGATCAGAGCAACATAAATTTTCACTTCTCTATACAAATCAGCTGAACGCCCGGACCAAAACGTATGGAGCAATGAAAACTAAAGTTCTCTGATCAAATCGGTTTCATTGTAAAAGTTGCTCAGAATGGTCTCCCTAACAACACCCTAAAATATGACTTCACCCTTAAGTTACACCCTGTATTTTAGCATCTCGGTAGTTTTGATTTGAGCAATGTATGCCACTTTTTATTTCTTGTTCCCATTAGACGCAGATAATTCATATTGCGGATGGTACTTGTGGCGATATTTATATAGGGTTCCATTTTTGGAAAATCAAGGTTAAGGAAACTACTTATATATTGGTAGGTTACTTACTTAAGTACTTACTTTCTTAATATTTCTATAATGTAACAGGACTGGCAGATAACAATAGAAAATTAATTGTTATAAAGTAAGTTGTGATAAGAAGTTAATTGATTGTTGAAAGTCAAACAGTGACTCCTCGTATTACCAACCTACCGCCGCTCACTGTTTCTAACTAAAAATATATCACATACTCGTAGTTAATCTAAAGCCAAATGCCACTGTTTTTACTAGGAAAGACTTCATATCTGATCGACGTTTATGTGCTAGATCGGACCATGATATAATTGGTACAGCAATTTTCTTTGACCCTGGACAGTAACTTGTATGGTCGGAATTACACAGTGACTGTAGAGAGAACGTCGTTCATATCACTTCGGCATCAGCTGGCCGTATAATATTGCAATGAGCCATATGGACACAACAGTACATCTTCAAGTACCTCGTAAACGTGGATACAACAACTAGAAATGTAATTTAGCGGTACGAAGAAAGAATTTACCACTATCTCGAAAATGATAAAGAGAGGCGACGCACATAACACTTTTTCTTTCTCTGTGAAATGTCCAGTAAACTCAAATCATTGTTGGTACAGTGTTTATTTTACGACTGCCTCTGTACCATTTATCTTTAGCGAAAAGCATGGGGCAACGTTAAACTGTAAATCATATATATTTTCAATGTTGTACAAACATCTAAGTGGTTTACTGTTGGTTAGCTTTCTTTAAAGTGTTTCAAAATAACATATTACTTAGGGCACCGTACCTACCCGAAGGGTGCTAAACGGGACCCTATATACTAAGCCTCCACTGTCCGTCAGAGGATCATGAACGTAATAAGTGTCCCATACAAGAACAAGAACAAGAAAGAAACGTGTTTTTTGTACTTTTTCTTGTACGATGGTGAGGAACCCTTCATATGGAAGTCCAACCGATTTTATTATTGTAAACATTTTAACGGTGTTTTACATATAATGTTTGTCCTTATTAAACAATTTAAATAAAAACAAAACGTTGTTCACTTCACTCAAAACAAAAAGTCACGATAAATATGCTTTAATTTTAATTTAATTGGTTCGAGCGAGAGTGACATTCGAAGCTGTCAGATTTAAGCCTCGCTCAAGGTGATAGGCTCCCGCGCCCCGCGCCGCCGATCCAAAATGGCGCTTGAGTTGACATTTAAATGCCATGCATTTTTAAATTCATTCGACGAATGCAATTAACAATGCGACTCTCGATTACATTGTCATAAATGTGGACGCAGTACCAACTCCGTCCGCCGTTAGGAAGCTAGTTAAGAATTCATGACGGCATTAATTCGGAATTAAACTTTATGACTCCAGAGAATATTAAAAACATTAGTAATGAAATAACTTACTTAGTTTACGCGAAAGATATGACTCTTTCATTACTGGTCTGAATGCAGTAATATGTAGCGGATTAACAGGCGTAAAGGACACACAAGTAAAATTTATTTCATTGCATAGTTAAAAGTTTTATCAGGCTCGATCAAGACAAAGTAACCAAGCAGCCTGGGATGGGAAGGCGTTATGAATTCCATAAAAACGTGAAAATAGCCATGTTTCTCAGTGGCAGAGCGCAGCGTCGAGTCCCGTTTTATTAATAATGTATAGGCACAAGAGGCACAACATATACCAATATGGTTATGTCTGTGATATTTACTAGGTGGATCAGAACAATTTATCAGTGCTGTCAAATGTAGTGATTTACAGCTGAGCCCCCGTGTGTGAGAGGCCAAGCTAAAAATATGGTGCCCATTGCGTGCGGGGCCGAGTGTTTGTACAGTGCGTACCGACTCTACAGGGAAACTTAAGCGAACCTTCGCTCGAAATTGACTCTTTCCACCCTAAAATAAGAAGAATGCTTTATGACTAAGATATATCTGCTCCGCTTACACGCCCTAGGTTCCATGTTGCCTTACCTTTGGTTCACGCTGCTTCCCCTCCCCGAGAACCGGGCATTAAGATAATCGACGATTAATTCAATTTGTTGTCGATTAGTACTACTGTTTATCGATAAATTATTTAGAATGGTGGTACATACACCACACCCAACTGTTGGGAGCTTTATTATATCTACCCAAGTAATGCTAAAGAAAGATATCTCGCGTTAAAGATAATGAAAATAATGAACTTGTACAATGTTGATAGTGCGCTGGTATTTCAAGTTGTTTCCGATAAAATTAGCGTTCATTATGGAGGTATTGGCAGTAAGTACCTAGTGGTAGTCCTTGTGAGTAAATGATCGGCTTGGGGTCGGCCCCATTCATGCTGGCCCGTGTTTGTGCTGTAACGGTTTTTAAACGGCATCTCGGACGTTTATCTATATATCTATATTATACACAGGTCTGCCTCTAATAAACACTTTAAGAACCATAATTTATACTGATATGTTAATGTGTATGTTTATTTCCTACGATGCGTTAGTGTTAGGTATGTGCATCTTGAGTTAAAGTCGTACCAAATAACAATCAATGAATCATCAAATGCATTCTGTAATGTCATACTCTGATTTGGTCCTTTTGCTTGACCAGCTCGACAAAGACGCACAAGCCCAAAGAGCTATGTATTTTTTCGCCTCTTGCCCAGAATGGCGCCCGAGACATCCTGTCTTCAATCGACAATCAATTATCAGAGATCCATAATCACAAACAATATTTTTCCCCCACTCGTATAATGGGGCGACCGTGCTTTCGTCACTTATTTCTTTTGATAAGGGTCAAATTGACCTGCCTGCGGGGCATGTGAACAAAACAAGTAATTTGAGGTACTCAGTACATTACGGTTTTTGTGTTACTCCTCTATATTCTGTTGGTTATCTCGTTACATCGGCTGATGCTGCGGTAATAACAGTGCGCCCGCAGGACGGCGGCGGCGCGCGCGCAGCTTCACCGTTCACCCGCCCGCGCCCCGATGAGGGATCGATGTGGAGATCACGATTTAACAGTAAATTGCTTGACCTCATTCGCTTACGCTCTTGTACAACTCGTCATCGCACGATAAATGATGGACAGACTTGGCATGTAGGGGTTCAAACGATGAACCTCTAATCTCTAGATAGGGTCCTAATGTGTATTTCTGCTACAGAGGTTACTTACTTCTTGAGACTCTCTAAAATTAAAAGTGATGGCTAGTATTATCAGCCCAGTTGAGCAAACTAGAAGAGGTAGAGACGGTGTTCTAGTCGTAAACACAAAGGTGAATAGGTGAGGTTGTCGACATGAATAGTATGTTTTTTGATAAATCGATGAAAAGAAACAAAGGGCGCATAAATTTATCGCCGACGAGTCGAGCCGCTTATCATGATCTCGGTGACTTTCTCCAGCCGATGTGTGAGCTCGTATGTGTCGGGTGCTCGAGCCACCCGCTTGCTACACAGAATAACGTGTTATCAGAAGTGATACATTTTAAAACAAACACATCAAAGGTCGTTTTAGATCACGCGTGTTGTTTTAAAATAGATGAAATAATTAAATATAGGTATCCCATAAGAATAATCAGAAGATATTTTTGAAGAAGAGTTGTTTACCAACCCCAATGCAGCAGCTAATACTAAGTTTCGT
Source organism: Argyresthia albistria (assembly GCA_963457715.1). Classification (NCBI taxonomy): domain Eukaryota; kingdom Metazoa; phylum Arthropoda; class Insecta; order Lepidoptera; family Argyresthiidae; genus Argyresthia; species Argyresthia albistria. The sequence continues at coordinate 9,020,915 of OY735252.1, read as the reverse complement.
TTCCATAAGTGTTTCTGTATCCCATACTCACACAACAGATACAAGGCTCCCAATCCGGTGTCATACTTTTTAACGTTTGTTATCCTATTTTAGCACCTTTTCCTATCAGAATATTACTCTACAGTTCCATAGGCCGCACCGCTTCGGTTATTAGCGGCATACGAATAGTCGTAAAATATCAACCTTCGAGTGCTTCACTCTTATGCGAAGAAAAACAATACCGCCTTTTGTTTACGGATTAGCATTCGGACATTTCTATAGAAAGGTGCCGTGTCAAATGGCGCTTTTCATTCAATCAAAATTTTAATATCAAAAGGGGCTGTTTTTTTTTCTAGTAGACAATGACCAAACAAAACATTCTTGACCGACGATGACCAGTGTGGGAAGTTGCCGTTTGTGAACCTTGAGAACGGATTGACCCTTCGTGCGATATCTAATAGTAGATGTCTTAGCTTAGGGTGGACAGTAAGGGATAAAAGGGTTCGATTGTGTATTTTCGAGCATGCGAAACGGTTAGAAAACATCAATGATAAAAAACAGCATAAACGAAGTTCGTTGCACGTAAGTTTACACTATATAATTATGCGCGCTCTCACTGTTTCCCCGAGATATTTTCGTGCGCACGACGCGACTCACGCGCAGGCCCCGCCGGATACGTGGAGGACTGATACGAGACGTCCTTTCAGGCATTTCGGAGAAAACAGACGTGATAAATTGTACCGTCCAATTATTATTGCATTCGGTATACGTGATCACTCGTGTACGTATGTATGTCGATTATTGACCAAAATCGGTACCTGTGCTCGTTATGCCAATCATGCTTCGTCCATTACAACCCACTTGAAGGCTGAATTTGCCAATGTGAAATTACATACTCATACTTACCTCTTATACACAGCTTATGTATAACGTTCTTTCGATATGCCAAATATGCTTCAGTCTTATTACATTAACCAACTAGTAAGTATTACAATCGAACAATAACAATCATATCTAATTATCTCGTTTATTTGTCTTTTCACTTTAGCAAAACCAATAAGTGATTTAATCTTATGTTACGAGCTGAATAGGTATACTCTACTTATATCTTGGAGGAACGCGGCCTTTCTTGCTCGAAGACTTAGACAGAGTCAAATTCTAATAAGATTGCTCGTGTCGGAATCTAAGTTAGTTATGTTTTGGTATTGAAATCCATTAGCAATTTATTGTCTGTTTATCTAGTTAAAGTCGATAGTTAGGTTCAGTTTGAGATACCCTAATGCTTTACAATTACCTGTGATGGAAGAAGTAAGTTCAGTACAAAGTACAGAAAGGTAGCTGGGTGCGAATGCTACGTACTATATTATTTTTATTATTTTCTGTGATACCACACGTGTAATTATGTTCTTGTCCACGACATGCGCTAGTCATATAGATACATCGGTAGTGAGTTAAATCAGAAACAATCTATCTCAGCTAAGCTTCTCTAATTCTCATTATTCTCATCGCCTCAAAGTGGGTGCGCCTGCGCCGAGGACCGGACACAAGTAAACATGAGGCATAATTTTGTAATTACGTAAAACGGTAAAAAAGACCAAACACTTTGGTATCTGTAACGCAATATAAATTAATGACAGCTATAATACTAAGCCGACACGACAACAACGACGACGGCGAAACTTTAAAGTCGATTGGCTACCTACATTCTATTGGTTCGGTTTCTACTTTTATTTATTGGTTTAATCACAGAATAAATGTCAAGGAGTTATTTATATGCAATTAGAAGAGTGCTCATTACCTAACGTATAACGTCGGCATGTGAAGTAAAATGTCGATTAGTCCCAGCTATGCGGCGGATGTGATATTTTCGGCGGATGGAAGGTGAACTGGACGGTGTATTTGTTTGTTTTCAATTTTACTACGTTAAGTTTTCATAAAATTGAGTTGATAATACTGGTGCACTTCAATACAATGCAATGAATAATTAGTATTTAAAAAAAAATTACAACATTTAAACATTTATTTTTATAGAAAGAACAGATATTTAAAAATATTTTTACGCGATAAATTGACTAATCTATCTGACACCCCATAAGGAAAAAATACCTGACGCTTTGTTATGTGGTAATTAATATGCATACTCAATAAGTTAAGCCACACCACAAGCACTACCATAGATATGATTGAAACCAAAGTAATAAGAACTAATAGAAATGATGTATCACTTTCATGCTGCTATTGGTTTTCACTGTTACGCCTTCAATTAACGTTAATTATTATCTACGTGCATCTATTGTTGTTCACAGTAAATGTGTTAAACTTGTGCTTCTGTGCTTAATTATCTATGAATAGGGACCCGATGGTGATAACTTCCGTGTCCGAGACTGCCCTCCCCTCCCGCTGACCTCTTCCTTCTGCCACGTCACGGCTTCATAGCCTCCGACCATATACACTGAACTCTACACTCTACATCACCTGACTCAAACTAACGGTCATCGTACACTGGTCCCGATACAAGCTCAAATTTGACTGTTAATTGCGTCCGCGCAGCCGACGCTTTATGTTTCCTGATGTTATTACTTTAATTAGTTTTAGCGTAGCTTTTAGATTTTCTCACGGAAAGTTCTCAAGATTGAGGTAATGTGATATTGACCTTCACGACATCAACTCCTACGTAATTTTGCTCTTAGCTCAGTAGGTAGAAAGGCAGCTTAAGTAAACTATTCTAATTTGTAATTATCTCTCCAATCGCTGTCAAAATCGCATCAAAAAATGTAGTCTACCCATGACTTTTCCACAAGCTACTATAAAATCTAGCGTGACCCCGTGACTATAAAATCTACCTGCACCTAAATACATTCGGCACCATACTCGCCTTTTGATATCCTCTTTAAAAGAGAAACAAAGAAATGCAAAAAAAGGCCCCTGCATTTAACGGTCGCCAACCCTTTATGGTGGGTCGAGGAAGAGTTAGTGTCACCCTTCTCCGAGCGTCCGCTAGCGAGTAGCGAGTGCGGGGCCGGGCCGGGCCGGAGCTCAGAGTAGCGTCGGCAGTAGACTCGGTCGCGCATCCTGGCCGCACAGCCGCCGGCCGCGCACTGACCGCACCCGCGAACCGCAAACCGCGACCCGCAACCCGCGGCGTACGGGGTGGACACTGGACATGGACATTGGCCGGCCCATTGTGAAGTGACCCCTGCGATGCGAGCCCCCCGCATCCCGGACCCCCGACCACCCCGCCAGCGCCCGACGAGTTTTTGACCAGTCCAACAGGTATTTACGATTAATGTCGTGACCCGTTCTTGGAGGCCATTGATTGAGAACCGTACTGCACGGTGTGATGATGACACCATGACAACGATGCCGATTTAACTTATTACGTTGTGCACATACTCGACGACGGTTTATTTTTATTGCATAATAAACGTTTTTATTTCATGTTAGGTACATAATTGTTCGTAGACCACTGTCGCGTGACATGTTTTTCTATGTACGTATTTCAGTTCCTGAAAATCTTAGGTCGAGTTCCTGACAAGCCACTTGTTTATAGAACTATGTACCGTTTAAAATAAGTATACGTCTTATCGAAAGTTTGCCCAAAATATAAGTAAATATAAGTAAATGTAAGTTTTAGAGAACATTAAATGTAATGCATGCGTAATGTACCACGTTGTCGGCCGCCGCCCCGCCCCGCTTCCCGCCTCGCCCGCCCGCCCGCCGTCTCGTCACCCAGTTTTCTGCACAATCGTTCGCTCCCAGGTCCCTCACCACTTAGTACCGCGCTCTGGGGTTGTCCTAGATATCCTCCCTGATTTTCCCCAAGATGCCACCGTGAGGGTTGGGGCACAAAATGTCCTGAAATCTCAAAAGAGCAAGAGATTGGAGTATGAAAGCTTCAGTGATGATACCGGTAATTTTTATCCGGAAAAAACCAGTAAAGGGTTTTCCGGGTGGAATTTCCGGATTAGCCCCTCCGCTGTTCGCTCGTCACGTGTTGCGCGCCTGTTCGTCTCACGGCGCGGAGCGGACGCCTCACAGATTTATGTCTCGTTTGACCGTGAGATTTGGACCGCGGTCGGTGTTTTTTGGCTTAATGAGATATTTATTAAAATTTTGTTATAAAACACCTAGAGATAATGACTTAAGCCGGCGAATCTGTCAGTTTTATAGAAATGACGCATAAACAATGTAATTAATTGAGGTTTAATGTCTACTAAGTACTTATGTATCTACTATATCTATCGATGAGGTGTATCTTTGTTTGACGTATTTCAATCAGTAGAAAACAATATCTTAGAATACAAGGTGAATATTGTAATTGAATAAGTAATCAGATTGCTAACAACTAAATCAAACTTGCTTAATCATTGCAGTGCCTGTAGACAATGTTAAACGCTAAGGATAGCGAAACGAAACGATAACTTTTTATGTATGCGATTTGACATTTGGAATCGCTACATGACGTCACCTTAGCGAAGCCAAATGTCAAATGGCATACATAAAAAAAGTTATCGTTTCGTTTCGCTAGCGTTAGCGTTAACTTAGTCTAGGGGGGCTGGTTGCTCTATGCGAAAATTCACGCGCTAACTGGACACGTACATATTTCGTGGTTGTACATATAGCACACATAAGCTGTCATCAGGCGGGTTTATTCGGGAATCACAGTATTCGCCGCCGATACAATGACAGTGATATCATGAGTTGTTATAGTATTCGTAGAAGACCTGCGTTTTCTTCTTTAGTTTGCGGCGATACATCAATTGCGATGATTTTTCTTTGACTAAAATTTGTTTATAAGGCGTTCTAAAAGATTTTTTCATCACATCTATTCAAAAAGTGGTTAAGTGCGAGTCGGTCTCGTATTTGTATTAATGACAAAGTTATCTTTGCGGTTTTTAATGAATGTTTTATATCTTAACCGGTTGACTCGAGCCATTTTTTTTATTTTTTTTTATAAAAAAGAAATACATTAAAATTAGTTTGACAGTGGGTACCAACTGCTCATTATATTTTGTTCAATCCAATTTACGATGAAAGTTTGTATCGAGATACACAGCATATATATTTTTTAGATTTTTCACTCTCTTACTTTAAAAGTTAGAGGGGGGGACACAATTTTTTCCACTTTGGAAAGGTCTGTCTTTTAGCGATTGACATTGAGGAAAAATGGTTTTAAAAACCTCAACGTCATTTTCAAAGATCTATCTATAAACACCCCACACATATAGGTTTGTGAAAAAAAATTTTTTTGGTGTCAGTTCCATGTATCGGGAGACCCCCTTCATATTTTATTTTTTAAATTTTTGCATAAAAATCGTAAAGCGGCTCACAGAATACACATACTTAGTTTCAACTGTGTGATCTTAATAGTTTTAGAATAAAGTTGCTGTGACATATTGACAGACAGACAGACAGACTTGACGAAACTATAAGGGTTCCTTGTTTCTCTAACGGAACCCTAAAAAGAGCTACTTTAGACCCGGTGAACAGGGACTAAAGTAGCTCATTTACCCTGAGTTTCACGAAACTATTTTGCAATTTATGTTGTCACTTAACTAATAATCGCGAGAATCTCATAGGATAGTCATTTGTTTCAGTTGCTAAGCATTTGCTTGAATTAAAAATTTGTTTCGTGAAACTCAGGATTAGTCCCTAGGGAGTTAGGGACTAAAAGTAACTTTTTAATTTTGTTGCCAGTACAAAGGAAAAAATTGCTGTCACTGATCGATTCACTACCATTCAGGCTGACAGACCCAATTACAAGAGAGATCGATTTTACGCAGCCAATAAAAAAAAAAGTTTGTACTAAAATGCTTACTCGACACAAATTAGATAAAATCCGATCGACGGAATCAATTGACACCGATTGATGCAACAGAGACACAACCTTACAGAATTGGTATCGAAACACGGACCAAATAATTAAAAAGTTGTAGAAAATTTGTAAACAAACCGCGCCAAATCTTAATGCCGTAATTATTTCAATTTCGTTTGCGGAAATTAGTAAAAAATGTGAGTTAAAGTGAGTGTCTAACTCCAGATGATATAACAACAAACGAAAATGACAAGAAGATCTGTTACCAATAAAATCACTAGGAATGTCATGTAAAAACTGTAATCCTGTGGAAAAATTCAAGAGGAACAAAGTGGTTTTCTGAAAATGCATTTTGAACCTATTTTCAAGATTTAGCCAATAACAAGCTTTAACTATGTGGAGGACATATCACAATTGTGTAAATAAATATACAAGATTCTTATCTAAGATTATTATTATTGTCACGAACGTAATAACTTTTTCTTTAGACTTTAGAGAGTTTTTATTTTGCACATCGCGCTTATACCAACAGATTAATTGTTTTCAGTATATTACGTACTACAAACTATACTGATAATGAAGTGTCTTGGGATCATATCTAATACCTATACTTACGAAATTGCACTAATGTAAGTTCTGTATGTACACTCCCGTGTACCAAGACATACATTAGAAAAGTATTTTCAAATCTCAAATATTGATTGTAGCGACGACACGAGGCGGTCACTGCGCAAACAGCTAATGTTTATTTTTCTAAAACGTTGACTTCGGCGCGCGACGCGACGTTCTTTTTTTTGTCTATAGCTAATAATTGATTTTTTGTTGAACCTAGAGTGTAATAATGCCGTACCGGGACATCGGTAAATATCACTCCGAAACATTTTCTCACGGAACCCCAGATTCGGCGAGATTTTCACCCGTTAGATAAATGCTTCAAAAGCAATCCTATTATACAAACAGTAGATAGGATAGGTAAGTACAACAAGCATTGCGCGTGCGTCGCGATCAGAGAGAGATGCGGCCATCCCAGCGAGCCGTAGGCCCGTGTGTCATACGTCAGATCTAGAGACGAGATAAAATTTAAACTAATGTGCACTCGAAGCTTTTCACAATCATCGACGAGAGCAATAAATAAAGCTTCGACGAAGAACGGGAGCAATTAATATGGGCGCGCCGCCACCGCCTCGCGTGAAAGTAGTGGAGACGCGGCTCATGTGTGGAGCCCAGGCGTGGACGAGTACGTAACATATGTATGTACCCGCACCGCAGCCGTGGCCGTACCCACCCCGCCCGCACCCCGCCCGCACCCCGCCCGCACCCGCCACTTTCCAACCTGCTTATTTGCACCACCCGTCCGTCAGCTCGATGATGACAACATCAGCAGCCGATACATTGAGAAAACTATTAACCTGTCATGGCTCAGATTAGCTTTGAGTTAATTTCGCTATAACCGTTTAGCAAATCGCTATGCCAAGGGAGCGAGTCACATACGAAAAGTAATACGCACGAACGTAGCAGTTATTTTTTAAATTGCCCCCAATAAAAATAAATCATAATAACAGTGTACGTTAAACGTTAAGTTTCTTAGGTTTGCAATTACGCACCAAACCGATTACTTGCCAATTATGGATTGAATTTAAATTCGGATGACCTACATTGGGCATACATTTCGCGAACCTCCCACGTGTTGTAGGGTACCAAACTAAGTGAGTACCAATACCAATCGGTGAGCGGTGTCGCGAAATGATCGTATGCTAATAATGCCCGCCGGCTGTATCTAACTGTTCGGTGGTCCTACCTCAATTGCAGTACCTTCTTTTTAAGTGACCTTTTTCAGAACTTGAATTAGCTTTGATGACTACGAAATTACGTAATTGGCAAAAATTAAGGTAATTCTATTCAGTATGATTATTCACTATGAGAGTGGACACACCATGTCAAGCTCTGTTACGAAATCCGCAGTCGAAAAAATCTTCCAAAGAACATACTTATATTATCATAAAATAAAGCTATGGGCTAACATTTCGATCACTCTGTCGCCGAAGCTCGGTCGATTGAAGAGCGGCATCAAACATCCGTCCGTGTCAATATCCTTCTTTTTCTAGTAAACACATAAAAACTCAGTCTGTAATTATGTGACTGTCCATTGTATCCTAACATAGGTCCGCGAGTTTTTTATATTAACTTAGCGTCGTCGTCCCGAGAATCCGTCGCATGCGGGGAAGAGACGTTACGTTTTTCTAGGTACACGTACAGTGCGCGGGCGCAGCTCGGAATGCGACCCACAATCCTTAGCCTCGCTACCGAGTAAGGCAGAAAAACACAGTTCAAACGAATCTCGATCTGAATTCAATTCAACGTAGGAAGGCGTTCTCGATATATTTCGACATTAATGCTATGCTGTATTGATGCGAGAAGCTTTATGCCGCATAAATTCATATAATCGTATAGATCGCTAGATTTACGCGGGTCGGATGAGCTAAATACGCAAGGAGTGTAGGCAACACTACTGAATGCATTGTGGCTACGGGCTACGCGCCGTAGATCATAATCGGACGAGTATTTATTGGTGGCCGCACTTTCTATCCCGGCTGGCGCGAGGCGAGCGACGAACGCTGCGCTGGCGCAAGCAACGCAGCGCGCCTGCGCCCCGCACTTACTACTATGGGGAATGTCAAATGACACGCGATGCTGCAGCCCTTCACTAGTTTATTGCATTTTCAAATCAACATTATCGCTGTATTTAAATGAGAATGAGTGACGGGTGGATGTTTGGATTTATATCCGACCTGTTAATGGTTTGTTCAACTTAGTATTTATGTATGATTTGCATGTCATTTGTATCTTGTAGGATGAGTACTTACTTACAAATCTACCAGCAATTAGCGTTATTTCCAGTGGACTTGTGTTACCCAGCCTTAATTTTTACTTTATAATATTGAACTAACGAGAATGTAAGTTTAATGGAATACGTTTTATTGGGCAAATCTAGGTTTTAGCAATCAAATAGCTATTACTTTATTATTTCAGAAATACTTTAATCCTTCATATAAATGAATAAAATTATGGACTGTGATATAATATGTACAAATAAAAGGATTACCATATATCATTTACAACATGAATATTTCTAACTTGGTCTTTGCCACACATTCAGCGGAAACTGTGAACTTTGTGAACCTTTAAGTTATTCCATACGCCCAAAGATAATTTTAATCTTAATCGCTGATGAAACATCTCGCCATTAAAGAAATTGCTTCTCTCGACTCAGTTTTTGTAACGGTCCGGAATGTAAAATTTATTGCGTTTATTTAACTTTTCTAAATGGTTTTCAATTCCAAAACACGACAAGTCGGCTTCAAAGCGAACATTGGTTCGCTTTGAAGCCGACTTGTCGAAAAGAAATTATGCCTCGACGTTTTAAAGTGCCTGCTCCTAGAATAATGGCCGACCGATTCTTTAATTAAATTATCGACTCAACAATCTGTGTTGAATAAACGATAAATATTATTACGCTAGACAGTAGCTCTGGCATAGTCAATATTATGAAAGTATAATGCATACATATTCTCAATTAAAATAAATATAAAGGGCAATATTATTCGATAGCTAGACCAATAATAAGCCATCAATCATTACCAGGCAATCGTCTACTCGATGCCATACGAGCACTGTTCCGAGTACTTATCGACAAGAATTACGCAAGCGTTATAATCGTAACGGCTATTCAATTTGACTATTGTATTCATCTGCTTCGTTTACTAAAATTAGTCTTTATTATTTATAATACATGTTACGAAATAATAATAATAGTATTATTAGCAATCACTGTTCTTCGAGCAATTCAAGTGCGTCCATCAAAGCTGGCGGCCCAAAAAGTCTTGACGCTTAAATTTTGTAACTTAATTTGACTCGACGGATGAGAGCTAACAAAATTAAATATAATGAAAGAAAAGCGCGTTAACTATTTCTCCATGCATATCGTGTCACATATCGAATTGAGTCGCACAAGATATATATCAAAGATTCAAACATGCGGAATGCCGGCTCTGGCGCGGTAGAGATAAGTACGAGTATCTACATGGTAAATTACTAACGACTATACGTTAAACCACCAGACACTTCCTGCTATTGCTTCAACGAACTGATCAGTCGAATAGTGTTATTGTTGGGTACTACAATGAATACACATTATGTCTTATCTCATTAAAATTGTTGTCTAGCATATCATTTATATTTCGCTAATTGCCCGCTTAGTCATTGCCATTGACAGACTAAGTAAGTCGTTTTGTATCCAGCAATCTATACGACTCAAATAGTAAATTAACTTTGCATATATTTGCATTTAGGTCATGCAGTACAGTATTAAGGTTAAACGGTGATAAGACGGCAGAGTTTCTTGGAATGTGTTGTTTAAGTATCAAGGGTGTTTGGGCGCGGTGGGCGCGGGGCGAGGGGTGCCGCGGGGGGTACCTGCCGGGCCGCGAGCGTGTGAAGTCCGGCGCTGGCAGGAGGCAGGGGGTCGCAGGCGCACAATGGATATTCAAATACGCTCCTGGACGCGCCGCGCATGAATGTATACTACCCTAAGACCATATTATTTTTAACGTCGGAAGATAATGGCTCATCGGGGTGATTCTTAATTTTTTTTGTCGCTTTCTTGAACGACCCTTCATTGGAGCCACAACGCTTTAGGGTTTTTGTGCAATCCATGTTGTAATTAAGTGAAATGTAATTATAATTATTTTTGCGTAATTTAAAAATGTAACCATAACCAGGTGCTTAGGCTTAGGTGTAGGTACTGAATAAGGGATCAAACGATACATCCAATAGTATAGCGATGGACAGGGACACTTTACAGATGCTTTATTGAATACAATTGTCATATTGCGATGTAAATGTGAAATTGTGTTTTGTACACGCCCATAATTTCATGAGATGGCTCGCCATACATAATGATTAACAATATAACTTTCTAATTCCTTTGTAGCGAGGCTGTGTGTAGTAAAATCTAGCGATTTATCTGGTAAAAGCTAGCAATTACGATCATATTCGCGATGGCAATATTCTCACGTAATTCTACGGTATGGGCATCAGCACAGGCGCAAGTGTACATAATATCAGACGAACATTGATATACTCAAAGTATTTACTGATGTTTATATCTTATTGCAACTCAACAAATACATGGTGAAAACTACTAGAGATTTGTTCCTGAAATCTGGACCTTTTTTAAAGACATGCATAGTTCCATATATGTTTGTATTATATTGTCTTCACCTCTTGTATTTGTACCAACACATTCCCTCTGCTCCTAAAATTATGCAATATCATGCGTACATCTGATTATTCAGCATTTTTTTTTTGACACCTGAATGAGGCGCTAACAAAGTGAGAAACCTGATCTCACACCTATGCGTGTTCTCTGCGGTGCTGCTCCACTCGCTCTATTACCTCTCCCGGCTGCAGTAGGGCAGGATCGCGCCGCATGGGTCGCGGCCGCCAATGCTTATGACACTTAGCCCTGTAATTTGGCAATCAACTCGTAGCTCGCTAGCTGAGCCATTGTGACGAGTCGCGGCTGAAACCTGTAATTTTGCGGTTACCTGCAGGTGTTTGTGAGCCGCAACCAGCATGCGTCCGGCTAAATAGAAAATCATACGTCATTAAAACGATTCCATATTTGATTTAATCCCAAATAGTATGGCTTGTCAATTTTATTTATACTCGCTATTTTCCTGATGGTCATAAAGAGTTTGGTATGCCCGTAAAATTTTTCATTCATTTGTTTTGTTTGATATGATTAGCATTATACAATTTGCAAAACACATTGCAATATAATTCGATATTGTATTCGGTTAGGGACGCTCGCAACGAAGTCCGTTATATAGCCGCGTATTTAGTTTCACACGGTGAGCGATGCACACTACCGCACTTGACCATTATATCTCCCTAGTAATTACTAGACAATTCGCGACCCTTGGCCTTTGTTGTAGTTTCGGAACCCTTTCTTCGCCCTCTGTCCATGGAGCTTTATGTGCTATAATAATGTCTAACAGTTTTGACAATCGCGCGATGGGAGCTGCATTGTTCCGCAGCATCCGAGGGTCTCCGGAGATGTATGCGCTTCTGTCATAACAGAATGAGTTTTCGCTCAGTGAATCAATATTGTAATTTGAGCTATAGCCGGCGTTGTCTTTGGGTGTTGGGTGGAAGTAATGTACCTATTGGGTTGTTTGAAAACAGTAACACTTTGTAGCATTTGAAATTATATTTGTGTAAGTCTCGAACATTTAGTGGTTTTACAAAAAATATGAAAGGAAAATGCATGACTCTAGTACAGTTCGCCGGCGAAGGAACAAAAGACATAAACGGGGTAACGTGCATTTGTTTTGTATAATTGATTTATTTTCAAATGGACATATTAAGATGTAATCGAGGGTACACGAGTGTAAAGTATATATGTAAATACTTATTGCTTATATTTAAATATTTCATTGGAACTATTGCTCGAAGATCCAACTTAACATCCGGCAGCACTCTTGCTCTCAACCCATCGCTTGTTTACACTCGCTGCAGTAATTTCATAATACAAGCGTTTAAATGCATAGCTGTTTTCGTGAGCTGCGCAAAAACGCACCGCGGCTCGCCAGGGCTGCTATTACGCTCCTTAAAATAACATCGTACGTTTAAGTTAATGACAGACACACCGACGAAATGCACTTATAATTGGTTATACAAAGAGAGTTTTGGTGAAAAATTATCATGTGCATAGTCGTGAGGAGGCTGCTCTCACGCGGCGGAGGCCCGACGGCATGTTTTTGTATTCGTCTCGCGTTTTGGAACACTTCGTGTGGTTTTCGTGCGGAGAAAGCTTTTGCAGACTTTGTTTTATTTTCGGTTGCAGGTACAACGCTACTTGTGTGTTTTGATACAGTTAATTTATGCTGCTAGGACTTCATAAACCAATTTCTTGACTGTGTAGTTTATTTTAACGTATATGTATAAAGTGTAACCCAAATAAAATTACCTTAGTAACCGTGAACCCAATGATTCACGAAAATTAAATCCATTCTTATAAAACGTCGACCTAAGATGAAATTTATTTATAAAAGCCTAAAATACCGCGTATAAATTTATAAAGTGCCTAAAATACCGCGAAAGACAGTTATAAAAAACTAACTACCCATGCGCGTCGATTGATTCTATTAGCAAGTATAGGAGAGGCGGCGCCTAAAGCCATGTCGGGAGTTCCTCGAGGCCATAAAGTCATTGCACTGACATCGAACCATGCAAGGACAGTAAACAGGGTGGAACAAACGAATGGGCCCTATGTAATTTCACTAGACAGATCTAGGGATTTCGCTTAATCACTAAACTGGTTCAGTAAAATAACAAAAACTAAGTTTGTATGTCAAATAAAATGTTTATTTGGTAATATTAGTAATCTAATATATAGATACCTCTAAATGTATTGAGTGACTGACTAATGATCAATGCAGAGCACAAACCGTTAGGCCTAGAGGCATGAAACTTTTGCACTATGGTTGCTTTAATAGCGTAACTGAGCACTAAGAACGGATTTTCGAAAATTCGGACCCAAAGGGGATTAAAATGGTAACTTATTTGCACAAGGATAAATCCATTGATTTTGTATGGCTGCTTTCATTTGAATTTTGAAATGTCAGGCGGCCATTTTGTCGCTGTCGGTAAAAGTGTTACAAACGAAAAAAAAAACTTATGTATCTGGCTGGCTGGCCCATGGCCTCCTTTTTAATTTCCTTAGACCTATTTTTTCTGCTTTTGGCGCTATTTCGGCCATTTGCAAAAAGGCAATGGCCATGGTATACTAGCACTGCTGCTATGTCATAGGTAAAGAAAGTTTAGTTGGAGGCGTCCTTGCGTTAAATATGGATGGTACCGTTTCCGGTTTACTACTTCAAAATCATAATTTTCCTTAACAATCAGTACTACTTACATCAAATAGACCGTCCGTGTGTAATGGTTTTGTCACAAATTAAATTTAAAACACATATATCCTAACTGGAACTGGACCTTCCTGTTGGTTTTGGTTTTGTACAGATGTTTATTTTTAACCGACTTGAAAAAAAGGGGGGAATTATCAATTCGGTTGTATACCTACTCTTTCAGGATACCGTACCCGAAGGGTGGCAAACAGAACCCTACTACTAAGCCTCAGCTGTCCGTCCGTCCGTTTGTCCATCCGTCTGTTTGTCTGTTAGCGGGCACGAACACTATCTGTTGCCGTAACAGTAACAATACTGAAATAAACGAGATTTTAAAACTAAAGAGCTTCCCTATAGAAGAGACGTGTTTTGATACACCCTGCGTTTGATTAAACTTATAAAATCCAAAGTCCTGACTGACTGACACAACTTTTTACAGGGCTTCCTTATAGCATAGGGATCAACTCAGAAGGGATTTGGCGAAATTCATTTTCCAAGGGGGTAAAAAGGGGTTACAGATTGTATGAACCTAAGAATCTCTTATTTAGCAGGTAGGTACTTTAAAAATGTGACACCTCAGACCTGTGAGGAAATGGGGGATAGAGCATTGTATGGACTTACAAAACTCTTGAACTATGAAACTGTTAATTGGCAGGTAGTTAATTGAAACATCCAAGATGCAAGTTCAGTATTTTCTTTCCATAGGTGACAAAGTCGAAATTAATAATAGTAAGTAGTACCTATACATAATTTTATGAAAAAATAAATTTTGCGGTCGAGTTCTATACCTGTAATTTAATACCAAATAGGAAGTTGCCACAGCTTCACATCCAAAGAGCCGCATGTGGCTCGCGAGCCGCAGGTTGCCGACCCCTGCACTATACTGTACTTACATAGTAAACATAGCGTCATGCCTTTTTCTATTCGGGGTGGCAGAGAGCACAACTGTGCCCACGTTCGGTCAGTTATTCTATACACAGTTTTCCTGCGACAAATGAGGAGATATAGCAGGAAATGGTAATAGAGTATGTATAGGTTTATAATTTTTTTGATAGGTACTCGTATAACTTAAGTTCGGAAACTAAGATGATGATAAAGATTATATTAGAATATTTATTAATTAACAATACTGCTAGTATGCAGGTGGAAAAATACAAAAAGATAAATATAGCTAATTGAAAATCTAATCCGAATAATGGGTATGGTGTTCTAAGCTAAGGTATCATGTCAGAGTCCTTGTATGTCAATAAATGGGTAATCATGTATCCAACAGAACAAGTTATTATCATCGTCATAAAGTCACCACCACCACTACTGCGCCTAATTGAACTCTGCGAACTCCACCACATTTTGCGATCCTTTTTCTTTCTCAGTTACTGGCTAAAGTTCAAGTCCAGACACTACGAGTAAATCAACTGCGCAATTTTATACGGATCGTATTGAATGTTACTTACTTAGTTCTAGTAAAATCCTTACAGTGTCAATATTTCAATACATTTTATTTATAGTAAAGATACCGCTGCGAGGTGCGTCTGCGCACGGAGATAAATTCCCGCAACTAGGAGGTGGTTACTAGGCAATAATCGACGACGTCGCATATTTGCATAATTGTGCCCAGTAAGTGCCTAAATCTACATAAAATTGCGTCTTTTTCATGACTCCTCTATATTTAGCTGTGATGAAAATCACTGCAATCAAAATTTTCCTTTATGATCTCCTAATAAATATTTAAGATGAGTTTAGTCAGGCTACCCTTATGTGGGATCATATTACTCCGTCTGATTAATATGAGTCTGATGAGATTCATGTTCGTGTCGTGCCATCCAATGGTTAGGTACACGTTTTTTACATAAATTTTGCCTGTCGGATGTGAACTTGGAATACACAATGACTATCTTGGGCCACTTATACTCAATTGAGATGCCTTGTTATATTTTTCATTTGTATCATTGACAATATCGCTGTTGGTTCGATGATAGCAGACTTTGGATGAATATTTATAACAAGTTCGATTGAGATGTAAATAAATGTATAGAGATCCGTTAACGAACACCCAATCTACATTATACATGAAAATTATTGCACGATCACACTTGCATTTTGATTGAAGTACAAGTAGACTAACTTTACATTTTGTACAGCGTAGATCAAGCCAAAGAATGTTATTTATTTTAGTTGAACGAGAATTATATTTACCAGCTAGAATCTCATATACACATAGCCGCAGCTAACTGTAACGTAGACAACATGATAAATAACCCTAAGCCGTGGAATATCAGAAAATGTAGCATAATTAAATTATGTCAAATATTTGACATTTGCTACATTTTCTGATATTCCTATTCGATTTTTATCAACATGTAAACAATAATAGTTTTCTAGCTAAAATGAGATCGAGATTAAAAAAAGTAATTATTACATTCGTTTTTATTTCTTTGTCATGTAATTTAGTATCCTATCTGTGCAAGTCTTACTTATCTAATTATATTTGTGCGAGCTTGGCTATATCTAATTCTATAAAAACTGTAATGAAGTGTTGCGATTTGCGCCTGCGCACCTCCGCCTGACTATTATCACTGTATGTGGCAATTTACAGCCGTGTTTTCAATTATTCAACGAAATAGAATATAACGTGAATTATTTGTAACTTATTTTTGAACAAGCTAGCTCAGAAGCAGTAAATAGCAAGCTTAAAGTCCAAGTGGTGTAATTACCTGTCAATTACGATCCAACTGAATTCCAACTAACTTCCTGTTGGACCAATTCTATTAGTGTGAATTTGTCAAAGAGCTTTTAATTTATTATTAAGTACCTACTTAGGTCAAAGAATGCGTTGGTTTCAAATTTAACTTGGTAAGTAGGTTACCTAAGTTAATCTCTAGTCACGAGGATGTGGCGATGGAACGTAAAACGCTTAACTAATATATTGGAGGGAGTTGTAGTGATAGGCAACAAGTATCCGCTTTCGCGCACACTATACTAATGATAAATTACAGCCGGGAATGCGTTTCCTTTAAGGGCCACTTAGGTTCATTTCACACCGCTTACGAACATAACTCTTTGCTCTCGGCATTTATTTAGGTAATACTAGAAGTCTAGGTAATGAATGAAGCTGGAGAAACGTTGGTTTTGCAACCCTATACATACTAGAACACAGGCACTTATGCTGCATGCGTAGATGGATTTCTTAATTTATGTTATTTAAAATACTTCAGCAGTCCTTTTATATGTGTACATTTTTATTAATGACCACCAATAACAAATCGTCACTTAAATGCGCAGAGTGCAAGTGTAATTGGTAGCGAAATACATATTCATTCTGATGGCTTGATAGAGCTGTTTGTTCACAGTTTTTAATATTAATTCTTCAGATAATTGTACGTTTCGCGACGTCTAGTGTGGTGTGGCGACGTGCGACGGACGACGTATGGCCGACGGCCGCCCCCGGGGGCGACGCAGGCGCATAACGGACCGCGGCCGTGAGGCTGATTTATCGGTGGACATCCACCGAACCTATCCGATTTGCATTTAGATAGCACAGCGGACCACCGCGGGGGCGGATGCGGGGAGCGGGGGCGGGGGCCGCTTTACTCTATCGCACGTAAATTAACTATAAAATTATGTTTGCGCAAAAAATACAAGATGGCTTCGCATCTCATAAATGAGAGATTTAATCGGGCAATCATCGGGCCCCGCCGCCGCCGCCGCCGCTACGCGGCTCTGCAAATATCTCCCGTGACCGCTAGAGCACTAGATGGATATGATAAACATTTATACGATATACGTAGACATGAGACAAAAACGGAAATGAGCACATTACTCATGGACTCACTAACCTTGATATAAATTCCAATTGACGATAAAGCAGCGGTGATAACATTAAAAATTTATTCTGGCGTAGCTCGTAAAATGTGCATTAAGCAATTTGCTCTGAATTTCCGCAAAGACAAATATGCATATTTAAGCGAGGTCCTACTAAATGTATTAATTTATTTCTGTAAGTTCTTATAGATTTATAATGCAAAGCAATAATGAGACAAATGATGATATGCTTGAGAAGTCATACGCCTCTCCGAAAATTCTTGACTTCTCATGTTTTTTACATATTCTGGTTGCTTTTTTGAGTATTCATATCTTCTATTAAAACGATTTCGTTAAGCTACTGTAACTTCTATGGAGCTGCAGCTATTCAGGTTGTGCGTAAATTATCCGTGTTGGCAATTAGTGGGCGCCTATTTGGCGGACTTTACGTTTCCTACACTGAGTGCGAGTTAGACAGATGGCGTACTGAAAGCTTATCTGCTTATCGTATCGCAAATAAACGCACGTATACCTCTCCGCCATGAATTACGTTCATGCTAAATAACTTAAATTAGTATTCTAAATCAACGATTGACAGGGTAAATATTACAGTAGGTGTCTAATAGTAGGGTAGTGTATGTAGGTGTCTTATGTTGAATTATTTAATTACTTCTGTTGGTTTGTTACGCGATACAACTGTACAGATTCAATAATGAAAACAAACAAGTTCATAAAATTTCAATTAGAGTTGTACCTAGGTGAGTTATATGCGTTTCTTGACGATAATGTTTGAAACGGTAACGTAATGGCATCGTAAAGAGGAAACGGTAAACAGACTGAGTGTTGCGGAGCTGTCCGTCGATGCGAGATGACTCGGGATAGACGGGAGTGGTTTAATCTCTCGTCAGCCGAGCTAGAGCGACCGTGCGACAAAGCCGCCATCTCCGAGCCGCGTAAAAGGAAGAAGCATACGCCCCTAATTGCGAGATATCCGTGAATATCTCCTACAATATGTAAATAGGAGCGAGGCAATTAAAACGTTATCTCGCGCTCCGCCGTCGCCGGACCCGCTGATTGGCTTCTGAAAATGATTGACATGCTATTTTAAAAGTGAGCCGATAATGAAAACGTTCCTTTTAAATTCATACTTTATTTACTGTTGACAATTACTATTTACACAGCATAATTGATCGCGTTCTCACAATTGTCGGCTGGTTGACGAGTTGTCTGCAATTTTTAATACCGTTAAAAACTCGCCGGATGTGTGGAGCCGATCACTGCGTGTCCACTATTAATAAAACATATATCGCTTGCGGTAATGAACGTTGTCGTTCTAATAGCCATTTGAGACAAATATTGACGAATTCACAAAACTATACAGATATTTACACACTTACCTCACCTAACGCTGTTAGGATGTCTATTCTTCTCTGTATAGCGCTAAAATTCTTGGTCGAACCGATCGTTTACATAACGGTGGAAAATATGAACGTACTTAAATCATGGGTTTGAATTTACTCACAAAACAAATATCTGGGCGCTGAGGACAAGGTTGACTGGTAGTAGAATCGAGTAACTGTAAGACAGTGAAATAATTCCCATTATCTCGCCCCGTTGTTAGATTGCAGATAAATCCGTATTGTTGCTTAATTCCTGTGATTATTTAACAGTTTGGCATTACATCTAGGGCTCTTTGGCGAAACAATGCCTAATACAGCTGAACGAACTAAATCATTTGCTATTTCCGTGGGTAGTGTCGCAGATCTTTCGGGTACAATAGTGCAACGGTTTAATTATAGTTGTAGGAGTATAACATAATCGGGCATAAATCACGCTCTATAGATACCTGCCATGCTAGCCACAACCTGTTTCAATTCGCAGCACAATATGCAGCGCCGACTGCGTCTGACTGCGAGACGCATTGTGTCTCCGCGACATCGCCGCAATTTATACCGTCATGCCTATCTACGAAAACTTCAAAACTATACCGTATCAAAGATTTTTTACCATTCCCACTGCAAAGAATTGCAAATTCATTTATAGCGACATTTATAGTTTTTACCCGTAAACAAAATTTATAGGCTATCTGCTCATTGTTCAATACTCAGCTTAGTCTCGCGTTTAGCACACAATTGACAACATTACCATTTCCATTGAGGCATTCTGCATGTGTTCATCGGAGGTAAGTCGCTGCATGGGTGTCTCAACTCGCGTCTCAAATTCTCAACGGAACATGTTGACTCTGTATTTATGTGCTTGCTGGGAGTGCCTAAGTGGATTTCAATTTACGCCCCAATTCAGTTACAGGATTATCGAAAATGTCAGTTTGTTAAGTCGATACTTATTGTCGTGATATAACTAGAGAGATAAGTGAACATATTTGCTCAACTGAACACACCGTCGGCGTCGTGAACATTAATATATCTGATTTATAAGTAAAATTAACAAATAAACTGCCTATTGGTATTACTACACCTGAACAATGAACATGGACCACACACCGACATTCAAATTAGAAAAGTCAGACAAAACGGAAATGATGCATTTATTGTGTTGTTCCCGCGCGCGCGCCCCGCCGCGGGCGACCCTTCTTTCTAAGCTCGTAACTCTTCTAATAAGACACTTTAAGCGAGCTTAATGCGTACAACATCGATAAAATATCTCATTTTGATTTGTTGTGAATCCAAAACAGTTGTCCGTGTTTTGCTCGTATGAGGCGGTTATTGTAATGAGAATGGTACTACCGATTGTTATTTATTACTGACCTCATCCGTTTACCTATTATCACTTCCATTTACAGCATTCCTGTGAAACTACCAACAGCTTATAAAATACGTCTCTTATTGAAATATGTCGATTGATTGTTGTGTTATCTGGGTGAGGCTGATAAGTCGGATAATGAGTTGACACCGGCTAGCGGCTGGTTCATACACGGCGGCGCGGCGGCGCCTTCGCCAGATGGACTATGGACGGAACGACGACGACGGGCAGCCGACCTTCGACAACCTCCTACTTCCGCACTTTTCCCTCGGACAATACTTTGTTGTGCGGTGCACAATTACTTTACTGCATCAGACTTACAATTGCAACCGTACAGGAATAGTAATTGAGTTTTGAGTTCAAGAGGGGAACCCATTCTAATGCCTACACAACTATGGAAGATTTAAGGCAAAGGTTAAACTAGGAACTATCATGCTAAAATACTCCGCCATGTCATGGTTCACTGCGGGTTTATACTCGGTGGTTGATACTGTAGTTAAAATTTAAATTATAGTTAAAAAAAAACCTGAATGCCACGCTTTTCTAGTTAATCGATCTAAAAAATAAGAAATCCTTTCAAGGACTGCGCCTTGGACTTCATCCGGGAAAGAGCTTGACAAGATAATCAAATGAGCCCAAACTCGATAGGGTTGTGCCGTTTGGTAACAGAGTTCCCTCAGCCGTCTCCATCATCAGATCAGCTCCATGTCAGAAAAATATTGCATTGTCATCCAACTTACATACGCAACATTTCAGCTCAATCAGAAAACGGGTAGTGGGTCAAAAGTGCGATCGAAGATTCCTTTACAAACATCCATACAAGTGAAGCTAATAAAAGAAGGCGAGGTATTAATAATTAGAAACCAAGGTCAACGAAGATTACGGAAGTGAGAAGCGAATATAACTCGGGAATAGGAACAAGTGGGATGGCAATTGTGCGCTCGCGCCTAATCTGAATCAACATGAGCGCCAAAACGGAAAAAAATACATAAAAAATAAGCTATTGCATGGAATTGCATTTCAATCTTCGAATCGCTTGTAACAACAATTTCCCACATATTACAATTAATTGAAAGATTGAAAGACTACTGCGGTATGATAGGAAAAAATATTGGAGATAAGCTCGCCTTTGTACATGCTTTATTTCCATTATTAAATGTCTGTATTCTGTTTTTGTGCAATAAAGTATAAGTATAAAAAACGGTTGACTTTGGAATTATTTTCTATCGAGAAAATTTTATCCAAACACGTTTTCCTTCATGAAAACCCTAGATTATATAGGCAAATTACATATACCAGAAATTGATTACGATTTGCCTAGTATTTCCTGAAATACAAATGAAAAAAGCACCCCTAATTTATTCATGAGGCGCCTTAAGTTAATACTTGTGAATCAAATTCAGGCATCTATTTAAAGTCAGACACTTCCCTACTCGTAAGGCATATAGTGTAGTGGGTATTGATTATGATGTGATCGAGTCCAAGCAAGGAGACGAGCCACTCTATACAATACCGTTCTACCAAAAGAGATGATGCGATGCTATTCATGGTCCCGCGTCAACGTCACTCAACGGTCAGCCAACGGTTTTATCACCAAAAAAACTAAAAAGGGAACCACAGTAGCTTTTCTCAAGTTTTACGTCCATGTCAAATGTCAATTTTAACATGTGGTTAACGAGTCTATAAAGCCATACATCGGTGTGCATGTCGATCAAAATTAAATATACTTATTTCACCATAAATATTATTCGTAGTTTGACTTCTTGTTGAGACTCGCGGCCGATCACATCTGTTAAATCTTGTACTATGCTAAATTGAATAGGCATAATACAATTAAGGAACAATTCAGCTGGAATGTTTGATGTTATAAAGAGAAGAGTTTCAAAGAGATGCGTTTTGTATCAATAACACCCCTTTAGGCGTCGATCCACAAAAAACGTGTTATTGTTCAATATTATAGCGTATGAAAGCGAATAATGAATCGGTGAACATTGAACAGTAGGATTACAACTCCTTTATAGGTAATATGGGTTTTAATATACCGTGTCGCGTACAGAGCGTATGATTATTAAAGTTCACCGAGGAACGTTTAGTGCCAATAATTGAAAGCTTCTACGTATAATTATTGTCTGTTAATAAACGTTTTGCGCTCCTTGGCTACTGCTGTTCGAAGTTGCAGAGACGGAAGACATGACTTATTTAGTGGCCATGTTGCGTTTCCATATTTAATCTGCGTGGGCGCATATTTCCGAGAAGCATTTCTTGCAGACCGTACGTAATGCTGCCAAGAAAACAGAAGTAATAATGTTAGCCATACTTGTAAGACGAAGAACTCCGTAAATGAATCATCGCATATGCGTACCTCGTCAACGCGCAAAAAGAGGTTTGTCGAAAATGCGCTTCGTTTAGTTGGCTGAGAGCTGCCCGCTGGCTATACTCATCCCTTATTTATTTATACTGGTATGAAGAATGTACCGTTTTTGTTGGTCCATAACAGCATGCGTCTTGTGTCCACCATGCTGGCGGGCAGGCGGCCAGCCTCGCCCGCCACAATCTGAGACAGTGAATTCTTTAATTGACGAAATGCTGCCGCGCTACATTCCGCCTCGCATCGTTAGCTTTAAGGCTCTGGGGGTTGCCAGATTTTTTCATGGTTTGGGCGTGGCCTAGCTTTTCCCGCCGCGCAGCCATGCCTCATCCCGCATCACGAGATCGCGACGCCGGAAACCAAAGTTTCAGAACAACGGTATGCTAGTGCGTGTCAATGATAATTATAAGATTATGATCTAGATACATGTACGTACCTACCCCACCTACACATCAGATTTTATTGTTTATGTATGTACCTGACTACCTGTCTCTTGAAATGTAAACGTGTAAACCTCACTTGTTCATAATTGACTTTTTACATAGTGAAATATTCAATTGACTTAATTATTAAATCAAAATTTTTGTTTAATTTTATATATAGCTGTGGATTTTTGTTCAATAAATAAATAAAACATTTATGGACGTACCTATTGTTCAAATTAAAATATATCAAAGCATTACGCCCCGTTTCCATTTAGGAAGACAGTCTGAATTATATATAACCTATTTGATCTACTAACTGCTGTGCGTATTACCGAGTGATGTTTTATTGTATAATATGACGATTTTTTAGGAAAACATCTTGGACATTTATAGGTATACTTTGCGTCACATAAAATAACCGGCCAAGTGCGAGTCGGACTCGCGCACGAAGGGTTCCGTACTATTATCTATAAAAAACCCCAAAAAAAAACACGTTAGTTGTATGGGAGCCCCCCTTAATATTAAATTCCTTTTGTTTTTTAGTATTTTTTGTTATAGCGGCAACAGAAATACATCATCTGTGAAAATTTCAACTGTCTAGCTACCACGGTTTATGAGATACAGCCTGGTGACAGACGGACAGCGAAGTCTTAGTAATAGGGTCCCGTTTTGCACCCTTCGGGTACGGAACCCTAAAAACGCTGGAGGCGATGGAGCGGTGCATGGCAATAGCTTCCTTATATGTATGGGTACACTGGACGGAGTACTATTATCTCTTCTGTGACACTGGTGTAATTTGCGGAAAAGAATGTGGTAATATGCATGGCAATAGCGTCCTTACGTGCATGGACAAATTGGCGTAAATCGCCTACCACTGCTCTGCGCTTCCAGCGTTCTTTTTAGATGATTATATCTAGGTATATTCATAAGGATGAGCAACGAGAGTTCATGACTGGTTACCTAGAACTAACATGTGACAATGTTTCCGTTTGGTAGGTAGTTGTTTCCGTTAGGTAGTATTCATGAATTCCGATGGTTTTCTGATAGAATTTTCCACACAAAATTAGATACTTTTTCTCAGAGCATAGAGTTTACTTTTACATGAGCATAAAACTATCGAATATCAAAACGAATGAAACCACTCACGCAGCTCACGCTTCACGACTACCTCGATTATCGATTGTTTTAGGATTATTCGAATACTTTGAATGATTTCTACAATCGAGTGGCTTAGCGATTGTTATTCACAATCGTGCAACAGAGTGGCAAGTATAAGTTGGCGTTCCTGTGGCGGCGCCTCCTACACACTTTTATCGCCGCCGACAAAAAGTCGCCGCCATCTTGAACATTTTCGTTACTGGTCTGATTTGCTTCAAAATCGATACCTGAAGATCTGGTTGGAGTCCAATTATGATTCTAAAGTCAGACTTTGAAAAAAGTCGCCGCCATATTGATCTTTTTTGTAATGTACTAGGCCGATTTGCTTCAAGATCTATTCTAAGGATGCGGTTGGAGTCCAATCATGATTCTGTAGTCAGATTTAGAAAAAAGTTGCCGCCATCTTGAACTTTTTGTAACTATAGTCTATTCGTGATAAGAATGAAGTGGAGTCATCACTGTCCGGCGGCTTAGCCACGCCACAGATTAATAATGGCCACGCCCCGTAACCAATCAAATCGTTTCCTCTTATCAAGCCAAGTTCACAGTGACCGGTTGAAGGCAAACTTTCAAACGCGACGGTTGTGTCCTGTCCATTTTAATTTTAATTTCACAACATTCTTATCACGAATAGACTGTAGACGGATTTGTTTCAAAATCGATATCTAGGAATGCGGTTAGAGTCGAATCATAATTCTGAAGTCAGATTTTGAAAAAAGTCACCGCCATCTTGAACTTTTTAGTTATTGGTCTGATTTGCTTCAAAATCGATATCTAAGGATGCGGTTGGAGTATATTCATGATTCTGAAGTCAAATATTAAAAAAGTCACCGCCATCTTGAACTTTTTTGTTACTGAACCAATTTGCTTCAAAATCGATATCTAAGGATGCGGTTGGAGTATATTCATGATTCTGAAGTCAGATTTTGAAGTTTTGTGCCGCACCGGCTTCAAACTGGTATTTTAAGCCCCGCTATAGCTATTGCTATGTGATATCAAATTTAAATTTTGCAATATGGGTATGGTTTTCGAGGTATTTTGGGGTTCTAGTGACGAATTAGGGGTCCATTTTGCATTTCAAGATGGCTGCCGCGTCAAATTTCTGTTTTGCAATATGGGTATGGTTTTCGAGGTATTTTGGGGTTCTAGTGACGAATATAGAGTCCATTTTGCATTTCAAGATGGCCACCGCGCCTAATTTAAATTTTGTAATGTGGGTATGGTTTTCGAGGTATTTTGGGGTTCTAGTGACGAATATAGAGTCCATTTTGCATTTCAAGATGGCCACCGCGCCTAATTTAAATTTTGCAATATGGGTATGGTTTTCGAGGTATTTTAGGGTTCTAGTGACGAATATACAGTCCATTTTGCATTTCAAGATGGCCGCTGCGCCAAATTTCTATTTTGCAATATGGGTATGGTTTTCGAGGTATTTTAGGGTTCTAGTAACGAATTAGGGGTCCATTTTGCATTTAAAGATGGCTGCCGCGCCAAATTTCTGTTTTGCAATATGGGTACATGGTTTTCGAGGTATTTTAGGGTTCTAGTGACGAATTAGGGGTCCATTTTGCATTTCAAGATGGCCACCGCGCCAAATTTCTAATTTGCAATATGGGTATGGTTTTCGAGGTATTTTGGGGTTCTAGTGACGAATATAGAGTCCATTTTGCATTTCAAGATGGCCACCGCGCCTAATTTAAATTTTGCAATACGGGTATGGTTTTCGAGGTATTTTAGGGTTCTAGTAACGAATTAGGGGTCCATTTTGCATTTAAAGATGGCTGCCGCGCCAAATTTCTGTTTTGCAATATGGGTATGGTTTTCGAGGTATTTTAGGGTTCTAGTGACGAATTAGGGGTCCATTTTGCATTTCAAGATGGCCACCGCGCCAAATTTCTAATTTGCAATATGGGTATGGTTTTCGAGGTATTTTGGGGTTCTAGTGACGAATATAGAGTCCATTTTGCATTTCAAGATGGCCACCGCGCCTAATTTAAATTTTGCAATATGGGTATGGTTTTCGAGGTATTTTAGGGTTCTCGTGACGAATATACAGTCCATTTTGCATTTCAAGATGGCCGCTGCGCCAAATTTCTATTTTGCAATATGGGTATGGTTTTCGAGGTATTTTAGGGTTCTAGTGACGAACGAATTCGCGTTTATTCTCAGTAGTACACACCCCACCGTCCACACTGTTACGGTATGGAAAAAAAAATCCCATACGGTAACAGTTTTGACGAATGAGAAAAAAAAATCCCATACCGTAACAGTGTTGACGTAGGTATGGGACTTTTTATTTCCCAGTAGTTCCGTTGGTTGCAGTTCATTGCGTGTTGAAAAATTGTGTCGATTTTGAAGCAAATCGGTTCAGTAACAAAAAAGTTCAAGATGGCGGCGATTTTTTTGATATTTGACTTCAGAATCATGATTGGACTCCAACCGGATCCTCAGATATCGATTTTGAAGCAAATCGGTTGAGTAACAAAAAAGTTCAAGATGGCGGCGACTTTTTTTAATATTTGACTTCAGAATAATGATTGTACTCCAACCGCATTCTCAGATATCGATTTTGAAGCAAATCGGTTCAGAAACAAAAAGTTCAAGGTGGCGGCGACTTTTTTAATATTTGACTTCAGAATCATGATTGGACTCCAACCGCATCCTCAGATATCGATTTTGAAGTAAATCAGTTCAGTAACAAAAAAGTTCAAGATGGCGGCGACTTTTTGATATTTGACTTCAGAATCATGATTGGACTCCAACCGGATCCTCAGATATCGATTTTGAAGCAAATCGGTTCGGTAACAAAATAGTTCAAGATGGCGGCGACTTTTTTTAATATTTGACTTCAGAATCATGATTGGACTCCAAGCGGATCCTCAGATATCGATTTTGAAGCAAATCGGTTGAGTAACAAAAAAGTTCAAGATGGCGGCGACTTTTTTAATATTTGACTTCAGAATCATGATTGTACTCCAACCGCATCCTCAGATATCGATTTTGAAGCAAATTGGTTCAGTAACAAAAAAGTTCAAGATGGCGGCGACTTTTTTAATATTTGACTTCAGAATCATGATTGGATTCCAACCGCATCCTCAGATATCGATTTTGAAGCAAATCGGTTGAGTGACAAAAAAGTTCAAGATGGCGGCGACTTTTTTAATATTTGACTTCAGAATCATGATTGGACTCCAACCGGATCCTCAGATATCGATTTTGAAGCAAATCGGTTGAGTAACAAAAAAGTTCAAGATGGCGGCGACTTTTTTTAATATTTGACTTCAGAATCATGATTGTACTCCAACCGCATCCTCAGATATCGATTTTGAAGTAAATCAGTTCAGTAACAAAAAAGTTCAAGATGGCGGCGACTTTTTGATATTTGACTTCAGAATCATGATTGGACTCCAACCGGATCCTCAGATATCGATTTTGAAGCAAATCGGTTGAGTAACAAAAAAGTTCAAGATGGCGGCGACTTTTTTTAATATTTGACTTCAGAATCATGATTGGACTCCAACCGCATCCTCAGATATCGATTTTGAAGTAAATCAGTTCAGTAACAAAAAAGTTCAAGATGGCGGCGACTTTTTGATATTTGACTTCAGAATCATGATTGGACTCCAACCGGATCCTCAGATATCGATTTTGAAGCAAATCGGTTCGGTAACAAAATAGTTCAAGATGGCGGCGACTTTTTTTAATATTTGACTTCAGAATCATGATTGGACTCCAAGCGGATCCTCAGATATCGATTTTGAAGCAAATCGGTTTGAGTAACAAAAAAGTTCAAGATGGCGGCGACTTTTTTAATATTTGACTTCAGAATCATGATTGTACTCCAACCGCATCCTCAGATATCGATTTTGAAGCAAATTGGTTCAGTAACAAAAAAGTTCAAGATGGCGGCGACTTTTTTAATATTTGACTTCAGAATCATGATTGGATTCCAACCGCATCCTCAGATATCGATTTTGAAGCAAATCGGTTGAGTGACAAAAAAAGTTCAAGATGGCGGCGACTTTTTTAATATTTGACTTCAGAATCATGATTGGACTCCAACCGGATCCTCAGATATCGATTTTGAAGCAAATCGGTTGAGTAACAAAAAAGTTCAAGATGGCGGCGACTTTTTTTAATATTTGACTTCAGAATCATGATTGTACTCCAACCGCATCCTCAGATATCGATTTTGAAGCAAATTGGTTCAGTAACAAAAAAGTTCAAGATGGCGGTGACTTTTTTTAATATTTGACTTCAGAATCATGATTTTACTCCAACCGCATCCTCTGATATGGATTTTGAAGCAAATCGGTTCAGTAACAAAAAAGTTCAAGATGGCGGCGACTTTTTTTAATATTTGACTTCAGAATCATGATTGTACTCCAACCGCATCCTCAGATATCGATTTTGAAGCAAATTGGTTCAGTAACAAAAAAGTTCAAGATGGCGGTGACTTTTTTTAATATTTGACTTCAGAATCATGATTTTACTCCAACCGCATCCTCTGATATGGATTTTGAAGCAAATCGGTTCAGTAACAAAAAAGTTCAAGATGGCGGCGACTTTTTTGATATTTGACTTCAGAATCATGATTGGACTCCAACCGGATCCTCAGATATCGATTTTGAAGCAAATCTGTTCGGTAACAAAATAGTTCAAGATGGCGGCGACTTTTTTTAATATTTGACTTCAGAATCATGATTGTACTCCAACCGCATCCTCTGATATCGATTTTGAAGCAAATCGGTTCAGTAACAAAAAAGTTCAAGATGGCGGCGACTTTTTTGATATTTGACTTCAGAATCATGATTGGACTCCAACCGGATCCTCAGATATCGATTTTGAAGCAAATCGGTTGAGTAACAAAATAGTTCAAGATGGCGGCGACTTTTTTAATATTTGACTTTAGAATCATGATTGGACTCCAACCGGATCCTCAGATATCGATTTTGAAGCAAATCGGTTCGGTAACAAAATAGTTCAAGATGGCGGCGACTTTTTTAATATTTGACTTCAGAATCATGATTGGACTCCAACCGGATCCTCAGATATCGATTTTGAAGCAAATCGGTTGAGTAACAAAAAAGTTCAAGATGGCGGCGACTTTTTTTAATATTTGACTTCAGAATCATGATTGTACTCCAACCGCATCCTCAGATATCGATTTTGAAGCAAATTGGTTCAGTAACAAAAAAGTTCAAGATGGCGGTGACTTTTTTAATATTTGACTTCAGAATCATGATTGGATTCCAACCGCTTCCTCAGATATCGATTTTGAAGCAAATCGGTTTAGTGACAAAAAAGTTCAAGATGGCGGCGACTTTTTTTAATATTTGACTTTAGAATCATGATTGTACTCCAACCGCATCCTCTGATATCGATTTTGAAGCAAATCGGTTCAGTAACAAAAAAGTTCAAGATGGCGGCGACTTTTTTTATATTTGACTTCAGAATCATGATTGGACTCCAACCGCATCCTCAGATATCGATTTTGAAGCAAATCGGTTGAGTAACAAAAAAGTTCAAGATGGCGGCGACTTTTTTTAATATTTGACTTCAGAATCATGATTGGATTCCAACCGCATCCTCAGATATCGATTTTGAAGCAAATCGGTTGAGTAACAAAAAAGTTCAAGATGGCGGCGACTTTTTTTATCAACTTTTATCTCAGCTTGGCAGGCATAGCACATGTTGTTCATTGTGTAAAGTTGCTTAGGACGACCGCTAGGGGCGCCACTGTCAACCTTATAAAGTTTCTTCTGATCTCCGCTGATATAGAGACGGCAGCACTCAGACAACGATGAGCAAAGAATGAAAAAGTGATAATGTGGCCGATTCTCTAGGTTACACTAACTAAAATTACTTGACAACATTAAGGCCGATAGTTCTTATGCGGTCGCCATAGATTCCATTTTGGAAATCACTTTTGAATTATTTTAATGTACTGATGAACTAATTAAAATGTGAGTTCGAAAATGGAATCTATGGCAACCACATAAGAACGTCGGAGCTAATATGTCAAGTAATTTTAGTGAGTGTGCCCTAGAGAATTGGCCCCAATGTCTGTGAGGATCGAACTTGGATCACTTGTGTTACTCAGTGCTGGCCCAAAACGATAACAATCCGAGCCATTGCTGATACTAAGAACTGATTCGAATATTGGCATATGATCGTGCGGGCATTTACGTTGTATTGATTGTGCAGGTAATTTGGAATAATTGAAACAAAAAGTAAACTTTAGATAACCGGCCAAGTGCGAGTCAGACTCGCGCACGAAGGGTTCCGTGCCATTATCTATAAAAAACCGCAAAAAAAAATGTATGGGAGCCCCCCCTAAATATTAATTTAATTTTAATTTAATTATTTATTTTTTAAGTAAATAATATACTCAATATATTGTGAACATTTTAAGCGTCGACCTGCTACCATTATCAATATCGAGCAAAAATGAGCAAAAAAAATCACGTTTGTTGTATGGGAGCCCCCCTTAATATTAAATTTCTTTTGATTTTTAGTATTTGTTGTTATAGCGGCAACAGAAATACATCATCTGTGAAAATTTCAACTGTCTAGCTACCACGGTTCATGAGATCCAGCCTGGTGACAGACGGACGGACGGACGGACAGACGGAGAGCGAAGTCTCAGTAATAGGGTCCCGTTTGGCACCCTTCGGGTACGGAACCCTAAAAAAACCGACTTCCACAAACCCTATTTGATTAGATTGAGTTTAATACAAACTGTAACTCCTAATCCCCAATTGGGGAATTATTTTGTCAAATCCCATCTCAGTGCTACCCCACGCTACGAAGGAACCTCTGTACAAAGTTTCATGGCTCTAGGTCCACCGGTTTAGGCTATGCGTTGCCTGCCTGTCAGCCACGCATTGTATTTGTACCTAGTATTGAGCAGGTCTGGTGGCCATATGTGGTCTTCATTATCAGTTCCGCATCACAATATCATTATGCTTATCATGAGTAAATACACGAGTTATTATGAATAATTGAAACAAAAAGTAAGCTAATACCCGATACTATGCCATACCCATATTGCAAAATAGAAATTTGGCTCGGCAGCCACCTGGAAATGCAAAATGGACCCCTAATTCGTCACTAGAACCCTAAAATACCTCGAAAACCATACCCATATTACAAAATGAACTCCAAATTCAGATTAGCTCGATGGCACCATATTCCTAAAGGACTTGTCACAACGAACCTAATGAGATGAGTATGAGAGTAGATAAATAGTGCATGAACTAAACATGGTGTGAAACTACACATAACTAGGTATTAAAACTCTCGTGAGATACTATCAAAAACACCCACTCGTGTTTTAATACCCCTCATTATGGAACAGTTTCATAAACTACTATTTCAATCCTACTGACTACCAGTAAGACACCGTACTACCAATTTTCAGGAGTATCAAGACGAATCCCATAAATTTTTTAGGCCTTGGCTACTTTTGAGGAGGAAAAACCGTATTTTATTATGCCATGACGATGCCGCGTAGCAATTATTTTATGACTGACTTTTATTGAGACGAGCGACACAACCTCTCCCTTCGAGAGCCTAAGCGGTAATGCCTCCCGTCGCCTTCGCGCATACCCGCATGCAATTTATTTCAGCGCAAGTGATAAAATGAAGATTGATTCGAAATCGCCGATTAATTCTAAAATGTTAAACACTAAACTTTAAGATATTTCGATTACCTATTTTTAGACACAAGAATCAAACCAATATTCCTCGTAGAACTGCTGGAATAACTCGATTTAGGTAAAAAAGGACTATTCGTTTATATTTTTTTTCATATACTTTCTGATGACATTATGATCTTTTCAAACACTAAATTTTTAGGAATGGGACTATTTTATGACATATATTTTTTCTGGATTCAGAAAGTGTCTCAATCTGCTGGAATAACTCAATCTGTTGGGCATTTTAGCTGGACGGGCGCCTTAATGTGGGAATACCGAGTCCACTCATTGCTATTGATGACACATTTGGCTCTTGCAAAATGCGAAATAGGTAATGTCATTCTTGCAATTTATCTTTCTTATCGGGGTATCGCGTTCACGTCGATGAATTACAATTAAGAACTCTTTAAGCTCTACGCCGCGCCGCGGAGTAGCGAGCTAGTGTTTATGACAAATACTTATAATCAGAAGCTGTTATAGCAAATGGCCATAATTTCGCGTGAAATTGGCGCTAGGCTATAAACCGGCGGATCGCCACATATTGCGCCAGAAAATAAAATAATAATAACAGTGTTTACTGGTAAAAAGTAGACACTCTTAACGCCGACAGACATGTTATTATTATTACTATGTTATGAACTTGATATCCGGTGCAAAAATTTACAACCATTTAAAGAGTTGATGCTTTAACGCGGGCTCGGGTAATGAGTCGTTAGTAAGAGCGATACTAGTTTCTCTTATCACCGATGATAAAACATGCGTAGATAGTGCATGGCCACTCCCTGCACTTTCCCTGCACCTGCCGCCGCCGCCGCCGACTCGGGCGTCTTCGGGTTAGGCGAGGTGAGGTGGAGCCTGTTCTGCCGTTAAGGCTCGTGATTGAATATATTCTGCAACGAGAATCCAGAATCCTATCGTTTATGGATATACTCGTATGCTACGTGAGGTTAATGCATACGAGACGGGTTGCAGAGGTCCGAGGGAAAGTTCTATTATTGAGAGAAATAAACGTCCGTTCGGTCGACTGAGGGTCTAGCTAGGTTTACGGTTACAAACACCTGTCTGGCGAAAACTTGTATGATCCCAAGTCAGCAGAACGGAAGCTTTATTTCTACGTGGTAGCAAGCCAATAACCTTTGTGATTAATCCAACAAGATACATATTTACATGCATCATATAAATTATGCACAGCTTTTTAGGTTATCAGTAATAAATCAGAAATATTGTTTAATTATACATGCGTTCAATTACGAGACTCTTAAACTTTTAATTAAAAGATTAGTAATTAAAAATGGAAAGGCAATGACCGGAGTGGATATGCGCGACAGGCAGGCGGGGCGGGCGGCGCGGACACTGCAGCATGAGCCATGCGTGCCGCGCCGTTACGACACCGACACCGAATTTTTCCACATGCCCGAGCAGCCGAGATAAGCAGCGAGCGACGCCAACGTGTTATTTATTAACGAACCGAATGATCGATAGTTGGACACCGGACCGACACCGGACGTGGACGAGAGATGTCTTTCGAAACACACCGCCGTCGAGCGGTCACTCTTCAAAGTACACCTTCAATAAATTGGTCCAACATCATTGAGGCTTTTCACGCATTCCCTCTCACTATTGTTCGACGACAACGCTTGTAAATAAAGAGCTTAACTCGTCCATGTGAGCACACGTATTCAAGAAGGTTGGCCTCGTTTCACTGTTAACTCAGTGCTACGTATCAAGGGTAAGTTAGCTAAGCAACAGAATGAATGGCCGCGTCGAATGCTTTGTTTGTGTATTCGAGTCTCCTTCAACCCTTTACTATTCGTCTGGCGCATCCGTTCCGCTCCAAGCTGAGATGTCGCTCTAACCTCGACGCTCGACGCTCGACGCAGATCGGTGACAGCTGTGCGAGACACTTTCTAATCGCACCATTCAATACCAAACAAACGCTGACGGGCAGGCAACTTGCGAAACTCAAATGTCTCGAACAATCGACAGGCAGATAACAATTAATTATTTATAGAGTGTTTTAACTTCACCGGGCAGTCTATATTGACACTTTGTTGTGGCATATAACATGGTTTACTTGTATCACGCAATAGCTAGTTGGTGCGACGACGGAGTCTTGATTGAATGTTATTGAAATTCTTGTATTTACCGCAGTTTATCGAGTTTCGACGTAAACATGAGAGCTGCATACTAGCGTATACTGGTTCGCGGCAAACGGGATATAGGAAGCGGTCGGAAATTCGAGGTTCAGCTTCGCAGGGCAGGTTAGACCAGTCCCGGTGGCCTCGCAAGGACCCCCAGCAAACCTGTTAGATTCGTTGCACGATTTTTACGTGCGCACCTACCGGAATCTCATTCATGTAGCTCGCCGCCGCCGCGCCGCCGTTGCGCCTGCGATGCCAGTTAACTCGTCAAATGACTCACGCTTCGGCTGGTTAAGTGCTTGAAGCTGGCTTTTCCAGTTTTCTGATCGAATTCACACATTCTATTCTCATATCCACTTGACAGTGACATGACATTCGATATATTGCACTCATTTATTGACTAAACGTCCATAAGTATTAATGCGTTTATTAGCATATTCATGCTCTTGTGCATATTGAGTAACGGATTACTTTGACTCAGTCGTGTCATTTGTTCATGCATTTATTTATCCAACAACCGCTCGTTATTATAAGGGCCGCTGCCGATCACTAGCAAGTCCCTGTAACTGCAGAACACAAATTAATTCCATCGGTGAAACACCTCATTGATGGGTTGTTGTTAAACAATAAAAGTAAATCTTTTGATCCCGAGAGATCACCACGCGACCAGGAAACAGGAATCAGGTATAACTACGATCCGGTCAAACCCGTCCGACGCGTGCTTCCAACATTTTTTATTTATTTGTCTGAATCGTCTGATACCGCTGGGCGTGACGTCAGACAACCTAAACTGGTTGGAGAGGGAGCAGGGATTTGCCTCGTATCCTTCCGGTTCTGCGAGTCGGGGACCTGTTCCGCTGCAGGTTGCAGCGCCACCAGCCGGCCCCCCGCCCGGCGGCCCTCTCGCCACCGCCGCCGCCGCCTCCGCGCGCCCTCGCCGACCTTCACGCAAAAAATACAGAATTAGAGTACTCCTAAACGCCTCCGCACTACAATAACGCCGGCGCCGCGACGAGTACAGATTACTATGGATCTCTCAGCGCAAACCGGCCACTCGGCTTGCTGAGTCACGCAGTAGGTACACGTACGCAACAATTAGCACATCCACGTATCGTCACACGGCGGCCGCTGGCGGAGTACCAGAGGTCAGTATCCGTACCGAAATGGTCACGCCTAATAACTGGTTCAGTAAGTTGTAGTTGGCCCACTCGTACAACAACTGCGCCAGGGATACCTGTATTTTACGTTATGTTTACTTGATGACTCGATAGATTGAATGAGAAGATGCTCTCAATGGATTACGTAACACGAATTGGGTTTGCTGATCACTGGTATTGATCTTAAAGCTTTAGTGTGAACTCTATCCACAGCGTGTTTACCCTAACTAGTTATTTCATCTACAGTTTTATTAATTTGTACTTAATCATTTAGAAGAAGCTTTACGAATGCCGTAAGGCCACTTGTCATTTGAATTGGGAAAATGATTGGGAAACTGCTGAGATCTTTCTCCACGTATCAAACACATACAGGTCTACCTGTTATCAAATTATTTTCTGTCCATCTTAGGTTTTCTGGTAAAAATATCTTGATAGAGATTAGCTCGGATTTGTAGATGTATGTACCATTTTCCATTGTACAATTTATTGTTTTGTGTATTAAAGTGCAAGGCAAGTATAAGTATACACCACGTGTTTGCCATCATCTCACCCCAAATTTCCAATTGTCCACAGAAGACGCAAAGAGGTGATGGAGGTGAGCGGCGAGTGGCGCGCGTACTACAGCGCGGGGGGCGCGGAGCACCCCCTGGGCGGCGCGCCCGGCGAGCTGGGCGTCGCGGACGGTGCGCAGGCGCAGTCGCTCGTCGCCGAGTACAGCTACAAGCTGCCGCCCCTCACGCACGAGTCACAGATCACCATCAACAAGGATGGCAAGCTGGTGGATGTCTGGCCGTAAGTAGCAGAAAGGGTTGGCTCCGCTTATTTTGCTCCTAACGGTCTTTTGGCGCGTGAGTGACGTTTAGAAGGGGGCGTCAGTTCTTCATGCAACTTAATGCTACGAACCTGTCAAAAAGTTTTAGTTTAACCTATCACCGTAAACCAAAAGATCGTTGACAAGCTTCATATGTCATGTTCCAGGGGTCATAAATACTGATTATTTCATAATTGTTGGTCGATTTCATGATGTGACAAATAGTCAATTTTACGATATGGCCACGACATATAGAACGTCTCTGGCCCTAATTAGGCGACGACGTCAAAACATAAAAATACTACTTAATCCGAGATGTTTTAATAAGCCACGTCAATAGAATCATACCAAAATACCATTCGCGCCAGCTGATTCCGACTGTTTACTGTTATATTCGTGTTAATTTTAAATAATGCGTCTTTGCGTTTGTTTGTTGGCCCCGGGATAGAGACTTTATTACCACAAAATCACTTATTTACAACCACTCGTAAAAATGTTATTGACAAAAACGTGAGATGGTTCTAATGAGGTGTTGTTAATTAAGTTTTATATGTTTTGGGTCATTTAATGACAGCAGATCACCAGAAGATAAATGTTAAATTATGTGTGCATGAAATAACAAAATAATGATGATTCTAATAGTGGAATCACATCATCTCATTCTCATCTATTAAGTTCAGTGAATTAAAAAAAAAATGGAAGCTCTCATGAAGCTCTACAGAAGTAAGACTATAGAGTAAATCAGTTTGCGCAATGTTTTGCTAGAGAACCGTTGTATTTTTAGGTGTAGTATGAATTATTTTCCTATATCTATCACATCACATCAAAAATAAATCGTTTAGAAAATTATGTTCGTAAGGTATAAAATCTTCTAAAAATAAGGAAAATCCCAAGAATCACAACAATCTAAGTCCAATAAATCGAACGCGGAAAATCGATCTTTGATTTCTCACGGCCGTAGATCATCGATGTTCGTGTATCGAAGGCATTACCATTATAATCAACGAATTTTGAGACGCAGCGAATACCAAATGGATTCGCGTAAAATTTATATGTAAACTATGATAATATGCGATCTTTTTGTAGTGCTTTTTTGTATGCAACGTTAGAAAAGGGAGATGTGTTGTAGCAAGGTCTCACGGACGAGTTGACTGAGACACTAGCCGCGTGGCTTCCGGCCCCAAGGAAAGGTGTAAGAATAACAAATAATAAAAATGCTAATACTCCACTCAATAAATCACAGTGCTCATTTGAATACCTATGCAAGGATTAAACATATAAGAGTTTGCAACTGTGCACCCCTAAAGCTACCTTACTACGCAGGTACAATTTTGTGCATATTTATTAGTATTGGTAAAGTTGCAAGATCATTTCTAATATTAACTTTGACTAGTATGTAGTCTACGTAAAATATACATAAAATAGATTTTTTATATGTTATGGAGTAGTAATACGGATTATGGTTGTTATTATTATACCTCTACGATCGTCGACGCAGTTAATATATTTATTGATATTTTAGTCGGTGTTAACCTAGCGTTTAGCATTTTCTACATGAAATGCGCAATTTAAATGGAATATAAAATAATTTTCACGTTATATTTCTGACAAAGCGTGTATGATAGTGAAGTGAAGTTGATACTGTTGTTGCATTGAATGCATTCCCATAGAAACGCGACCCCGATCAAATTATGCTCGCTCTTTGAAAGAGGTTGTTAACAGCATCCTTTGAATGGAGGCGCAGAAGTGAGCAAACGCTCTGTCACGCTCTGAATGCCTCTCCGGGGAGTGCATAAGTTAGATCCTGACCTGACCCCACAAACCATTTACATGTTTGTGAAAGTTTTATGAAATTCTATAAATATCATGTTTATGGAGAATAAGGTATGGAATTTGTTGAAAAACTAATTTAAATGACACTATATGGTGAGTATGCTTTGCATTTAGTGTAAAATAATTAATTTTATCTACCCTTATTCAAAGGATGTACATTAAAATAATTATAGTCTGGCCAGAATGTTGGAAGTTTTTTGCATCTTCCTTTGGTCCACGGCACCTAAATCTTCAAATATTGAAGTCTGACAAATACTAGTGTGCCACACAGTGAGTCTCTCCATGGTGGGCAGCAGGACCGCCGCAGCATCTGCGTGTTCACAATGCGTCCCCGGAATGTGACGCCTGGTTCAGCCCGTCATGCCGTCACTCTTTACGGGAGTGCATTAATACAAACAGTGACAATAGACGGATGTAGATGGAAGCAGCTCACATTGACAAGGACGCCCAGGACTTGTCTCGGCTATTGTCGGCGCACGCGGCCCACGCTCGGTTCAACGAGCGACGCCATTGCTCATTCATACATTCAGAATGATAACGAATGCCTCACATCGCCCGCACCCATCCATGCGTGGTGTCTCCGTGTACGTTTGTATGCTAATCCGCTGCGGCATAGAGCGCCGAGCACCAGTGAGTGCATCGTCAGGTTTCGGGCGCTGTATTTGTTGCCTAAATTGCTCGTATTATTTGAATAGAATGCTTGATAGATATAGAATTTGAACTAGTTCCATATTGTCGGCTCCTTCTAGGTCTATTGCCGTGGGCGATTGGGCGTGCGTTTCGTAAACGCGTTGCGTAGAGATCATTGCCTCTGTGTAGTTAAGTAGGTAGTTGCAGTGGATTTAACTGCAGTGGATGCTATAACCATTAATAGTTGGCTGATTAGCATAGAAACGCACTTGGTCGCCGGCACAGGGAGGTTCTGCTCACCTCTTGACCCTGTCACTGTTCTCACTCGCCACTAACTAACGGGAAATTATTTTCTGCTAGCGGATGCTGCAACATTAATTTGCCATTTTGCGAAGAATATATTCTTAATGCTGGCGAGCGGAGTCCGGGTCGCGCGAGTAATGCGCCAATCAGAGCTGGCGTCGTTTGCTCAAGTGCTCGCTAGTCATAGTGCTTTAACTTTATCACCAACATAATTTGGTGTGCGGATCAGCTATAAAACATCAGTATAACTAATTTAATCAAATGACACGCAAGTCCCCAACCTACTTGTTGTGAGTGAGTAACAATAATGAATTCTAGACCACCTAGATTTATGAGCATTTGCAATGGCGCCATTAGACAAACAAAACACTAAATATATTTTGCAAGATTGCTTGAGGCTCCGCGCTCGCTGGCTGCAGCGTGTCGCAGTGGTTTCACAAAAATAAAAGACAGGGAGTTGGAACCGTGTGACCCATTTAGGACTAGAACCGGTTTCCTCTTCAAGGCGCATCTGTATTGTTAATGGTAGAGCAGTTAAAGCCATTCAATTTCTTTAGAAACACCCAACCCTCTTAAAATGATAATGCTTAAAAAGATAGTACATCGTTACGTCCCCGGCACCAGTGGTCATCGCGCAGCGAAATATGAAGTCGGGGCTTGACCATTCTTCTTGGCCATCCTTTATGTGTCCTGCGAACGTCTATTCAGACGGTTACCTAAATAAATCCCTTATTATTATATAGAAGGATTGCTAAAATGATTACCGTTGCCAACTAACTATTATTACTAACAAAGAAGCGAGCGAGATTGATC
The DNA here is from genome assembly GCA_963457715.1 of Argyresthia albistria. NCBI lineage: Eukaryota > Metazoa > Arthropoda > Insecta > Lepidoptera > Argyresthiidae > Argyresthia > Argyresthia albistria. The sequence continues at coordinate 8,981,254 of OY735252.1, read as the reverse complement.
TAAGTAAAAACCTTTTGGGAGTAAAATTAAAGACATTAAAAAACCGTTTACAATAATTTAGATGGCGCAATCAATCGTATACGTGAATTAAAGTTTTTGATAATGTATTAGTTCCGTGAGAAAAGTGGCAATAAACCTACATTCGGTCGAATGATACATTCAAATCGAATGGAATTACGATCGTCACATCCGCCGCCGCCGACATGCGACGTGTCGCGATACCAACTTGCACGTCGACTCTACTACACTTCAAGCGGCATGACAACAGCACAGTAACTTCGCCGCTAGATCGTATCTGCCCTTTAATTCCACTCTTCACTTCACTTCTCCTATACAAAATGTAATCCCAATTCGTTGATATCGATCCTGTCTAGATACCGCGAGTCTGCCGCAGTACAAATAAAGTATTTGCATTTCAAAATATATCTTTACTAAAATGCAGAAGAAGTTTTGGGGTTTGGATTTTACAAGTATGCGGTAACTGTATAAAAAGAAAAAAGACCTGAAGCAAATGGCAGAGGCACAGTTGCGCTACTGTGTCCATTTAAAGTAGAATAAAAAATAAGTAAACGTTTGTTTACTCTGGAACCACTGACTATGTGAATAACCAACCAAAGATTTCATATGACAATAAAATAGGGGGTTTACAGCCAAAAGTTTTTACGACGACAGTTATGGTTGTGGAGGTGTTTGCTTGACAGAGCCCATATAACGTTCTGCATATGGTTCGCGCTAGAATGCGATACTGAAGATAATGTGAACTTAAGATTGTTCAGTTTGTTAACAAGTTTATTAAGCTTAGAACCAAACCTACGTAATATCGCTAACGTTGCTTGTACTATGATAAGGATGGTGGTCATAGTGCGCTGCGTACTTATACCTACATGTTAAAGGGCAGTAGGGACGTGTCCTGTCCTTACCATTCAATGGATATAATACATAATAGGTATTTTTAGCATCATATGATTTGTTAGTCCAATGGCTGTGCATGAATTTGGTCAAATATAAGATATTCAGGTAATTCAAAGATTTGTCCAGGTTTTTGCAAAATATTTGATAGCTAAAATGCTGAATTGTTGTAGATTTTTTAACATCGTAGCTCTTAAAAATATTTAAATAAAAAGTTTTCTAAATTCATAAGATTATTTCGATCAAAGATTCAAGAGCATTGAAGGATTGCAACGGCACAGCCCCGGGTTCGACTCCCCTCATCTCTCTATTGTGGAGATCTCATCATGTGTGAAAGGGTGTTAAGTAAACATTGCAAATAATTATAATGGCAATTGCATCCGAGCGCATTCCGATCCCGCTTTGATAAGAAAATGTATATTTGCATGTAAAACGTTACTGGAGTAGGAGACGAGCGATCGTACCTTTTTATTTGTTACTGTTATGCTAATCTGATGCAACACGACACTGATATCAGATTAACAGTTTGGGAATTTCGTGCGGCATCCGTTATGTTCGTATATTTTTATGGTTTCTCATCACAGATCGGAGTAGATTAGTTTAATGTATTTTTGCATTAGAAATTATACATAGTAACACATACACACAACATTTTATAGCTATTTATTTAATAGCAGTTACGATCTTACAATTGTACAAAGTTATTACAAATACAGTGTTCAAAAGTGTCATCACAACAACAGCTAATTAATGCATTCCGCCTACAATAGACTTCAACGCGGTACCTGAACTTATCCTGTACTACGCGACTTCGTAGCACGTAACGCGTAGCCGAGACTAGCCACGCGTAACAAATGGCGGTTGGCGCGCGAAAAATAAACCATAATTAGTAATTTCATTTTTAAATGCATTTAAAATACTGACTAATTAACAAACAGAGCAATAGGATATCTCAATAATGGTAAGTACTAATGAATAATCAAATAAATATTTGAATTGGTTTTGAAGTATTTTTATCTAAACCTATTAATACATATAACAGAGTTGGTACCTACCTAGTTTCGATAAAATAGGCTAGCTATGCAAAAACTGCAAACACTTCATGTTTCTGCACCCAAGTGCATCAGCTGTCAACGTATTTCACCAGTCACAATAGACATGGCAAACAGTGCTTTTTTCATGCGCCTGCGTCTGAATTGAATGCGCGATCTCTGCGCGTCGCCGCCGGCGGCGCCTCGTCGCGGGATTACACTCGGGACTATCAGCAGTCGGTTGATGCATCTACTTTTGAAGTAAACTTTACAAATGAATATCACTGGGCTTTTATTGAAAAGTATTTGCAGATTGAAGTACAGGTAGCATCACATAAGTGAGTTCGCAAGATAGTCATCAAATAGATCATACAAAACAAATAAACATAAATATCTACACCTAACGATCTACACAGCCCAAGTGTCAAAATAACAATGACCCTCCTCTCCTTCAACATGGATTTTGACAAAACTTTGAAACTTTCACTATGTATTATATTTCTGCCTTTTTAGGATGTGAAGATCTATTTGAGCAGCTTGCGTGCTCATATATTTGAAATTACAGTCAGCATCATACTCATATGTGTGTATGACGCTGAAAAGTATATAAGAAACAAAACCAAGCAACGTATTGCGCTTGCGAGACATTCGGATACCGTTGCCAATTCCACTATCCGAAATATTTGAACCGTCTTGACTTCACAGCTTTATCGCGTCATATCGGATCCGAGCGATTTCACACATGTTGTGTTCGCTCACAAATCCCTTGAATAAATCGTGTCAGATGAACGAAGACCGGCGGATCCTGATTGGCCACGGGCCTGTTACAGCACGCATTTTAGCATTGTATTGGTTTAAAGACGTTTAAAGCCAGACATACTTATAATTGGCCAATTTTGGCTTTTGTTTGATGTTAGTTGGTACGGGTGATAATTTGATTACTAGCTATACCATGGCCGCTGAGAGAATGCGATCCTGACACATGTCTAAGTCCCTGTCTGTTCCGCGCTACTTTTCACTCTATCTCACTCCCGAGTAATACATGTGTCAGGATCGCATTCGAATATAGCTTAAATTGACACATTCAAAGTATCACGTCATTGGTAGCCAATGAATATTTTTTTCATTCGGTCTAACTTGAGAGTGAGAAGAAAATAAGATAAACGATATTTTAATTATTCTCATATTATTCTGAACAAAATGAGATTATGAACCATGTACGATGAATGCTGCACGTACAAACAAACCGCTGCTCAGTATATAAACATAAACATTTACATAAAGTCACATACATTGCATTATCGACAAGTTATCTGTCATCGTCCCAATATGATTTCGAGCGTCGCTCAAACTATGAGTTGGCAGTTCTGCATCCTGCAGCTAAATTAATCTTTAATCTGTAATCTGTACATGTTATATACAAATAAATGAATATGAATATAAAGATGCGCATAAGCCATCGACGCGTGGCGAACACGGGAGGTCGCGCGTCCAGTTCGGACGCATGAAATAGTGGCCGGGAGAGGCGCTTATCTAAAATAAACATCTGGACGTCGCTGAAACATGCCTTCAATTATCATAAATCGGCGCACACTGACACCCCTGAGAGATGCGTGTGCGCAGGCCGGTGGGCGCTTTGCTCTGTTATATGCCATCATGAGACGATTGTTAGGGCGTATTCAGGTAGAACGTTGGCTACAGCGCCGACTGCCAGCGCTTATCGGCGCAGGCAACAGCTACATTATAGGTAATCTGTTTTATGATATGTTCGACCCACATACACTGTTGTTTTCTGTTTTTTACGCAGTAAATTGTATCCCACCTAAAACATTTTCATGTAACGTGGCTTGGCCGTTTCGTTGCTTGCATTTTCCAACTTACGCCCATGTGACTAGTGAAACGGACACAAGCCACATATTTTGAGTAAGGTGTAGAGTTTGTGAAGTTAGGGCTTGTAGAGTTAGGACGTGTAGAGTTAGAAGCTTGGCTCTACATGAGATCTGATAACTTGTTGTCTCTTCTTGGCAACATTTTTTACATGATTATTATTATTATTATTATGTTTATTTTCAGATTCATTTTACAAAAAAATATATATCTATATTTGTCAAAAAATAACTTAAAAATAACACTAACTAGTTGTACATTATAGTAACAATGTATGCACTCTTATCAGTTTACTACGCTGCTGTTGCAAGCCAATGTTTATACATGCCAGTAGTTATAAGTCTATCAGACAGCTCTTTAATTATAGTATTTCTTTCTACACGTGTCAACTCTGTTCATGAAAGCGGCTATTCTGAACCTCACGATGGCATTTATGATTATGATTATGATTATGAGCATCCCCGATGCGCTGCAGCCTCGGCGCAAGCCCATGGTGCCTAAAAGTGTTGTTGTATGTAACTCTGAGTGCATCGTGAGATTTTCGAGTGTACTTAATCCAGAGTTGACACGTGTAAAATGAATGAAAAAAGTTTTAAACAGTAACAGTTTTAAATCTGAAGAGGCCTTAAAGAACCTTCTTGCTATCATATTCCCAGTTATTGATAAAGCCCTGCGCTGACTCTCAATATCAGCATCGTCTTTCATAGAAGACGATAGAATGTGGCCAAGGTATCTGAAGTTCTACTATATTTACAGGTTGACCCTTAAGCATGAGACTGGGAATGTGGTCAGGTCCTTCCCCCGACCTGAACACCATCATCTCAGTTTTTTTAACATTATATATCAGATCGTGTTCTAGTGCGTCTTTTTCACATATAGACAATAACTTCGTTCTGGGACCTGGGACGGTTCAGGCCTTTGATCGTTACCCCATCTGACACTATTGGTCTGATTACTGTACCAGTAACTAAGAAGATCAACAGTGCCAGACGGCACCCCGCTCCTGTCTAATTTGTCTTTGATTATGTTTTTGGTGGGGTTTTATATCATATTCATATTCATATTCATATTTGTTTCTTTTTGTAAGTTGCTTACTTATAAAATTGTATATATTTTTTGTTTTGTTAACTAGGTATTTCTTCCTTTTTTTGAGTGTATTTCTTAAACATCAGTGGTGCATTTTTAACACCCTTTTATTAGATAATGTTTTAATTAAATAACATCGTGCAGCAAATCTAGGAATGGAAATTTCACCCACTTCTATTTTTCGTATCACTGCGAAACATGGTATGTGTATATAGTTCAGTGACAATACAGTAATATGGTACCATCGAGCTGGTCTGATGATTAAGCTCGAAGGTAGCAGAGGGAATCCTAAGACGCTTACTTGTAAACCCATCGAGTTTGGGCTCATTGTATTCGTCTTGTTAGGACCTCTTGATTTCGAACGGGTTTTTAACTACTATAATTATATTTTAAAGCCCACTCTAATGCTACTAAAGTCAATATTTATAAGGTGAACACCTTGCAAATCAATGACTCTAGTGAGTGCTACATAAGCTTGCACACTAGTAGACGTGGATGACCCAATATCAACGAGAGCATTATTCAAACATAGCCCTTGATTTTTAAAATAAAAGCTTTTATTTAACTTGCACTGTATATGTATTATTATTATGTATGTGTGTTTGCGTCAAATCTGTGTGCTTGAATTTGACCCACTTCCCGTTATCCGATTAAGCTGAAATTTTGCATACGTATGAAAGTTAGATGACAATGCAATATTTTTCTGACTTGCAGCTGATCTGATGATGGAGACAGAAGACGGCCATGGGAACTCTGTCATTAACATCGCAAGCTCGTCGAATTTGGGCCCGTTTCATTCGTCTTGACAAATGCTTTGGCCTTAGAATATTTTTTATGACATGGAGCTGATCTGACGCTGGAGCCGGAAGGTGGTCAGGGAACTCTGTAATAAAATGACGCAATCCCATCATGTTTGGGCTCGTTCGATTCTTCTTAATGAATACTTTGGTTGTAGAATATTTTTTATGACATGGAGCTGATATCATCATGTTTGGGCTCATTCGGTTCATCATGACAAATACTTTCGTCCTAGAATATTTTTTATGACATGGAGCTGATATCATCATGTTTGAGCTCATTCGGTTCATCATAACAAATACTTTCGTTCTAGAATATTTTGTTATGACATGGAGCTGATTTGATGCTGGAGCCGGAACGTGGTCATGGAAACCCTGTTACCAAATGACGCAACCCTATCAAGTTTGGGCTCAATTGATTCGTCTTGACAAGTACGTTGGTCCCGGATGAGGTCCAGGGGCTGATGATGTTATATCATGATAATGCTAAAAAGTAAAAAATAAATAAAAAGTCAATAACATTTTTAAACAAAACTTTTATTTAAATGCCCTAAAAAGGAGACAACAACATTTTGATTGCTTTTATTTCAATTGCTTTAGGTTTTAAAACTAGTAATATATTGAAACCTGACGAAAGTCCCCTATGGGAAAACCCATACAAACTTCCATCCCCTATTTTAAAAAGTGGGGGATTATTTGTTTGAAATCCTGAAATATGTAATGTTATTATTCTTAATAAGCAGTCTCTGTATCAATTTTCAGACCACTAACATCAAAACTTGCAGAAGTCTCATACAAACTTTCATGTTTTCAGTTTAGGGGGTTGAGGGGTGAAATTTCAAAGTTTTATAGTTTTTCTGTTGTTTGTGTAGTAATACTAGCCTACATACCAAATTTCAGCTTTCTAGGACTTCAGGAAGTGCCTATGAGTTTTGATGATCATCATCATCATCAGCAAAATAACGACGAAGCGTTTCGAGAAAAGGTAGGTAGGTATAGTGCCCTAGGGCGCTTCGCTTGGCTCATCTTGGCGGGGGCACTTCCGTGCCCTCAGATTACATTGTTCGGAGAAGTTTAAATAGTTTTATGTGAGAATTATTTTTGTAGCAATAAGCACATAACAATTTAAACGCCTGAAGCTGATTTTTATTAAGTTTTGGGCTAATGCACACTTTAATGGATCTGAGATTAGCAATGTTTAATTTAACCCTGAGCGCTACATAAAATGTCAATGTAAGTGTAAGTAGGTACAGGTACAGGTAGGTATTAATCATATTTACTATCATATAAGAAAATATTCGCTTGTATTCCAAATTGCAGACAGCTTCTTTATATATTTTTAGGGTTCCGTACCCGAAGGGTGCCAAACGGGACCCTATTACTGAGACTTCGCTGTCCGTCTGTCCGTCCGTCCGTCCGTCCGTCCGTCCGTCCGTCCGTCCGTCCGTCCGTCCGTCCGTCCGTCCGTCCGTCCGTCTGTCACCAGGCTGTATCTCATGAACCGTGGTAGCTAGACAGTTGAAATTTTCACAGATGATGTATTTCTGTTGCCGCTATAACAACAAATACTAAAAATCAAAAGAAATTTAATATTAAGGGGGGCTCCGATACAACAAACGTGATTTTTTTGCTCATTTTTGCTCGATAATGATAATGGTAGCAGTAGACGCTTAAAATGTTCACAATATATTGAGTATATTATTTACTTAAAAAATAAATAATTAAATTAAAATTAAATTAATATTAAGGGGGGGGGGGGTTCCATACATTTTTTTTGCGGTTTTTTATAGATAATGGCACGGAACCCTTCGTGCGCGAGTCCGACTCGCACTTGGCCGGTTATTATTTGATTTCATTTCAATTGTGTAATACAAGTGAAAAAAAATACTAACATCGATATAGTTTTATTGCTTAAAATCATCTGAGTATAATTGCGATTATAAAATGTTAAAAATATTTGTTGGCTGACTTCTACTTCTACTATATTCAATTTACATAAAATATTAATAAATGGGGATTGACTCAAGCAAAAATTCCGACCATTCTGCTATTACCGGCGAGCCATTCGTATGCAAATATTACAAGAGTCGAGGAAAACAAAGTATGCTTCTATGAATAGTGTTATAGCGCGAGTGTGACGCAGACAGCGAGCGCGCCGAGCTCGCGCTCAGGCAAGCGCGCAGGCGCAGCGACGTCGCTAGAGTGGCGCCGGGCGTCGCGCGCGCAGTGCACGTCAGTAACACGCCCCCCTCCCCTCCGCAGGGCCGGCGGCGCGCTGAAGACGACCAATGGCGCGCACGGGGCGGAGCTGAGCGAGCTGTCGGGGCTGCTGCACGCGGGGCTCGTGAAGCGCGAGCCCGAGGACCTCAGCCGCAAGGTGGTCGACGAGTCCGAGCACGCGCTCAAGCCGCCGCGACACAAGGTGCGTCACACTGCCGCACGCTGCCGCCGCGCGCGCACGCACTCACACACTCCCTACCCATCGCACTCATGTCTACATCGCGCGTAGCGGACGATGCGCCGAGCCGCGCGCCCGCGACGCACTAGCCGCGCCTATACCCGCGCCCGCGCCCTAGCCCGGCCCCAGTGTCTCTTGGATATCTCGACTCATCACACCCTTATTATCGTGACCGTGTATCTCTAGTAAACAAACGAAACTAACTCAGTGCCCTCGTGAAGCTGTGACTGTGAGCTCGGCGCGGCATGTACGCGTCGACGCTGCGAAGCGGGACGGTGTCGTGGGAGAGCGCGTGTAATCGCCGCGTGTGTCCGCAGGTGGTGGAGGGCGAGGCCGCTTCGCCGTCGCCGGCGCCCTCGCGCGCCTCGTCCGCCGGCTCGCTGCTGCCGGACGCGACCATGTACGCGGCGCAGATGTTCGCAGCGCCGGGCACGCCGAGCCCGACGCCCTACGGGGACCAGTACCCGCGCCAGGCGGCTGCCTTCGCCGCCGAGCCCTACTACCGGGAATCCTACTTCGTTGGCGACGGCTACCAGCAGCGCGCCGCACCGCCCTACGGGGACGCCGAGCCGGCGCCGGCCGCCGCGTTCGGCGAGCGCTACTCTGCGCCGCGCTACCACAGCAAGAGCGTGATCGCAGCGGCCGGGCTGACGGTGGACCTGCCCTCGCCGGACAGCGGCATCGGCGCGGACGCCGTCACGCCACGCGACCACGCCGCCGTGCAGCAGGTCAGCCAGCAGGGACCGGGCCGGGCGCGGGCCTCACTCACACACCCACACACAACCACAATACACTCCACAATCACCATGTACCATAAAGCTTATATCATTATGCATGTTATAACAGAGGGTATCCTCCAGAGTGCCAACATTTCCGTGATGGCGATGATATGAAACTTTTGGTATAAGACTCTCCCTACATTTGAACAAGGAACTATACTGCAACATAATGAATAGACTACAGAAATTTGCTCTAATGGCATTTTCACAGAAGCCCACCCGCGCTCGATAAGGTCAATGTTTTTAATCTTATGTTATATTTTCAATTTAAAATTTCTCGTAAAAGATCTAATTGTAGACATATATTTATAGAATCCCATATGTGTAGGATTCAAGTGTTAAATAGTATTCTTATTAGAATTGCTAACATGTATTCATGCAAATTGTTTCGTATCAAAAAGTCACTTTTTCATCATTTTCATACAGTCATCTAACTAAAGGCTAGTCTTTGGTAACTTATAAATTTAACAATTGAGCACACAAGTTATAACCGTCAAAGTTCAAACATTAAAACCTCACTTGGTGTCCCATTGATGCAATCTTATTAAAATCAATTTAAAATATCTAATTGTTTGTATATGACTGCAATAACCAAGTGCTAAGTAAATTAGAAGGCTTTTATTGTAGCAAGGTGTGGCTCTCACGAACCAACAACATAGCTACAACAATGATCTAGATTGGACGTTTATTTATTCCCTCTTTGTTATCTTGACGTAAAGCACAACTCCGAACCACATCAACGTAACTTTAAATTGACATCTATTGTTGCTGACTACTGTAGCTTTAAGACCTTAAGGAAGTAGGCAAGTAGGCAGAAACATGCCTATCTAAACTGGCAGAGAGAAAAACAACCTCTATAGTGCTAGTGACAGTAACCACGGATAAACGCAAGACTGTGTTATCTTTTTTAAATGATTGTCTACTATTTTAACCGACTTCACTTTTGTGAGGGTTCTCAATTCGGTTGTACTTGTTTTTGTGTTCGATACCTCGAATTTGGTAGTAAATAAGAACCGATTTGAATATATATTTTATATGATAGAGCGAGCTTGCAGTTTGGTCTCATATTTTGAAATTTTGAAATCCATTCAGTATATCTGGAAAAAACGTAAAAAACCGTAAAAATTTGGTCTGTTTACCTAGACGACATTGTAATGAAAAGTTTGAAATATTTTGTTTAACCGCTCCTAGCCCCAGCTTACTTTTGAGGCATCGCGATTTTGAACCTCATGCCATGGTAATAAAATTCAAAACCTAATCATAAATGTAATAATGGTTTAAATCAAACTGGCCGCTTGTAATTATACTCTGAAGACGGTTTTTCTTTAAAAAAAATATTTTTCTACAATACGATAAGATACGATTTTTTATTGTAATTTTGTAATGCTATGCATAATAGAATAAATTCCTTAAAATTTTAGCGAATAGTTGTAATAGCATGTCGCCAAATTTATTTATCAAACGACACCGGCGCGCGGCGTAAGTGCAAACAGGTATTCCATTGATAAAATAATAATAACCCTTAGTAACAATCAATTACAAGTAGATAATTTCGACTGCTTAGAAACGCTATGGCATTTAAATAAATTAAACGTTATAGGAATTGTAAACAATAATGACGTACCTATTCAGAATGATGTTTTAATGAGGTCCCATCATCATAAATTAATGCCTAATTATACAATAGCTGGTAGTGATTGCGACACCGATATTTTCGTCTTCTGACGAAATTGTTAATTTGACATCGTTAGATTATTCAGTGAATTTATAGTCATAGAAAACTAACATACCAATAGATCATAATACCCCAGTCGTCAGAGAATTCAGTCGGTACCTACATCTCGAGAAAATTCAGAATTCAATCAATTTAAGTACTTACATAATTATTTGTTGTTTGTGGCTATTCAGTAGTGCTACACCCAATTATCTCAACAAATAAAAAAAAAACGCATTTTTTTCGGACCTTTTTCCAGTTTTTCACGTTTAATTCGAAAACAGTCAATAATTGTAAGAAAATAGTGTATGAGTAAATCAAAGATGACAAAATTTCGCGACGATAACAAGAAAAATACTAAAATTGGTCGAGTAGTTAGACTTTTATTGGGGTCCAAAAAACTCCCTAATCAATCAAACGATAGAATCAGTATATGTTTAATTTCTTGTATTTACCAGGCCACATGCGCATAGACACTTTTTCGACAAGATACTATATCCCTGTTGCATGTTCCAGAACATCTTACAGGTCCAAAAGGTTTTGGGCCACACCCGTTCAGGGCTTTGAAAACCAACTTTATTTGCTACTTAGGACTATATACGAGCTAATCCAAGTACCATTAGGCCACTCTTGCCTTGTCATCTGGTAGATTAGTCCCTCTGCATATTTTATAAATTACCGTCCAGTCCCAAAGTTTTACGAATGATATCCTCTCAAGACTTCGAAGCCCTACCAAAACCAACTTTTTAATTTTTTCGAAGCCTTGAAATGATATCGTTTGAAAAACTTTGGGACCCAGATGGTAATAAAGTTCATGCAATAGGAACTATTCTACCAGATAACATGGCAGAAATGGCCTTGCGGTAGGTACCTGGATTAGCTCGCATCTATAGTCCTAAGTAGCAAAAAAAGTTGGTTTTCTAAGCCCTGAACGAGAATGGCCCAAGACCTTTAGGACCTGGAAGATGTTCTGGAACATGCAATGGGGAAGTAGTACACCGTGGAAAAAGTTTCTATGCGGATGTAGATTTAAATACAAGAGATGAAACAAACTGATTCTATTGATTTATTGTTTTGGGAGTATTTTTGATATCGATAAAAGTCAAAGTACGTACGCACTGGGCCAATTTTAGTATATCTTTTTGTTATCGACGCGAAATTTTGTCATCTTTGATTTACTCATACAATATTTCCTAATTTTTTTATATATCCCTGTTGCATGTTCCAGAACATCTTACAGGTCCAAAAGGTTTTGGGCCACACCCGTTCAGGGCTTTGAAAACCAACTTTATTTGCTACTTAGGACTATATACGAGCTAATCCAAGTACCATTAGGCCACTCTTGCCTTGTCATCTGGTAGATTAGTCCCTCTGCATATTTTATAAATTACCGTCCAGTCCCAAAGTTTTACGAACGATATCCTCTCAAGACTTCGAAGCCCTACCAAAACCAACTTTTAAATTTTTTCGAAGCCTTGAAATGATATCGTTTGAAAAACTTTGGGACCCAGATGGTAATAAAGTTCATGCAATAGGAACTATTCTACCAGATAACATGGCAGAAATGGCCTTGCGGTAGGTACCTGGATTAGCTCGCATCTATAGTCCTAAGTAGCAAAAAAAGTTGGTTTTCTAAGCCCTGAACGAGAATGGCCCAAGACCTTTAGGACCTGGAAGATGTTCTGGAACATGCAATGGGGATGTAGTACACCGTGGAAAAAGTTTCTATGCGGATGTAGATTTAAATACAAGAGATGAAACAAACTGATTCTATTGATTTATTGTTTTGGGAGTATTTTTGATATCGATAAAAGTCAAAGTACGTACGCACTGGGCCAATTTTAGTATATCTTTTTGTTATCGACGCGAAATTTTGTCATCTTTGATTTACTCATACAATATTTCCTAATTTTTTTTACTGTTTTCGTATTAACTATGAAAAACTGGAAAAAAAGAGTCCCGAAAAATTGCGGTTTTTCGCCCCAATCCATTGCTCAAGTTTGCACAAGCCTTATTTGTTCGGATAATTAGATGTAGCACTACCGAATAGCCACAAACAACATACCTAGGTACTTTAGACTCGTTAAATTCGGAATTTTCTCGAGGTGAGCGCCTGGCGGACGACTGGAGTATAACCGCCTTACTAATATTCCGAGCGAGGGAACGGGACCGGAGCCGCCTAGCTCTAACGCTCGGAATATCTTTTTATTAGTAAGGGGGTAAGAGTCTACTAAATCAGTGCTTTCAAAACGAAAATTTTGTCGTAAAACTTATGGAATTCAC